>APFE030123283.1:245752-290932 GCA_000404065.3 Pinus taeda | reverse complement strand
TGCTTTCTGCGGTGGGAAAAATTCAATATAATCTTAGGTGGCATATCTACTCATCCAAATAATCTTTGCGAATACATATTTTGTTCATATAATACGCATCTCTCATATCCTCACTCTAGTTCTGATCTCAGCATTCAAAATTATATCCTCATATATTTTGATCCTCGCATATTTGAACTCAACATTCTATACCTTCGGTAATCCTCACATATCCTTGGTGACTCAGCATTCTATATCTTGGGTCTGTTGATAGCATTCTATATCTTCAGTGATCTTGGATCTTGGGCATATTTGATTCTCGCAGATTTGAACTCGACAGTCTATATTTGCTCCTCACATATTTGGACTTGGCATATCTTTGGTGATCCGGTTTTGAACTCGGCATATTTGATCCTCGCATATCTTCAGTGGTCCAGTTTTGAACTCAGCATATTTAATCCTCGCATATTTGAACTCGGCATTCTATACCTTCAGTGATCCTTGCATATCCTCGGTGATCCTCAACATTCTATATCTTGGGTCTGTTGATAGCATTCTATATCTTCGATGATCTTGGTTTTGGCTTTGGTTCTAAACTTGGTATTCAAATAATATATATACTTGATTAGGGTCTCTTTGGTGATCTTGTGTCTGTAGACGGCGTATATATCTTCTGATCTTGACATTCAAAAACTATATCCTCTCTCTAGTTCTACACTCAACATTCAAATAATATATATACTTGATTAGGGTCTCTTTAGTGATCTTGGGTCTGTCGACAACGTATATATCTTCTGAACTCGGCACGGCCATTGTCTTAAAATTTCTAGATCCAATCAGGTCTGCAGGCTATGGTGGGCACAACAACGAGGTTTGTTGATATCAAGTGCACACTTTCCTTATCTTTTTCTAATACATATTTTCTCATATATATTTTCAAGTATGAATATTTCACCTCAGCTATCAAAGATTACCAAAGGTAGACCTAACACAGTTACTCTACAAGGCCTTTATGAGTATATAGAATCTTTAGAGAAATGTAGAGAAGAAAGAGAAGTCAAGCTACAAATAGAGTTAGAAGCCATGCTAGAAAATAAATTTGCGTCTCTTGGAAACACAATCCAAAAACAAATAGAAAATAAAATAGAACTATTGGAGAATAAAATGAAGGCAATAGAGACTAGGTTGTAGATTATAGAAAAACAAAACCAAGATACTAACCAAACATCCCAGCAAGAAGAGGCTGATACTTTAGAGAGTCTTAAAATGAAAGACATGATTAAAGAACTAGAAGAAAAAGTTAATAGCCGCCTCACCCTAAATAATGTGGTAGATAAATTAGATATCAAACCATTTAAAGATGAAATGAAAAAATTATTAGAATTAGACCATTAGTGTAACAAAAGGGACTTGGAGCTTATAATATTTGGTTTAAAGGAAGAGGTAGATGAGGATACTTTAGCCATATCCCAGACATAATTATATAATAGATTACAAATTTAAACAACGTGTCTCACAGAAGTAACAAAGTTGGGAAAATTAACTAAAAATAAAGGAAGATTGACCCGAATAAAGGTGAGATCTATTGATCATAAGTATTACATACGTAGTAAAACCTCAAGTCTAAAAGGAACGAAAATATTTATAAATGAATATCTTATTCCAGAAGATCAAGCAGAATTAAGAAAAGAGGTTCAAAAGGTAAAAGAAGCTAGAAAGGAAGGAAAATGGGCAATAATCAAAAATAGAAAAGCGTTTCTTCAAGATAGAAACCAAAAAGATAGTACTAAATAACAATTCAACATGCTGTGGATTCTTTCTTGGAACTGACGGGTTTTCCATGGAACAGAGGCCCGAAGCTAAGTTGGATCTCAAATGATGTTGATATTATTTTTCTAGTTGAAACTTGGGAGCATGAAGAATCTAAGGTCCCTAACATAGATGACTTTACACCATGGTCTACCTGGAACAAGTGATCCCCCCGTAGAGGCATTGGGGGAATAGCTTATTACATTAAGAAGAACATCTCCCCCCATGCTAGGATTTATAAAAATGACCCTTACAACCAATATAGTTGGATAGAGATCACTGATATTAATAATAAAGAGACCTACATAGCAATATGTTATTCCCCCCCCGATCAATTCTAACTTCTACAAGAAGAAGAATCTAGATAAAAATAGTCCTTACAATGGTTTGGAGAATGATATTTCTAGCCTAAGGAATGGAGGTAATATCCTTTTAATAGATCACTTTAATGCTCAAACTTCAAGCAAGCAAGCTATTATTCTAAGCAATCATTCCAACCCTAATCCTCTTTGGTTAGATGAAGACCCTACTTTGGCTAATAGGTACAAAAGAAGCTCTAAAGACCTCAGGGAGAATCTGTTTCGGTTGGAGCTAGTTAAGCTCTGTAGTGCTCAGGATCTCATAATTTGCAATGGTCTAAAGAAGTGGACCAATTCTAGCCAGATGACCTGCATCCATGGGCTTGGTAGTAGCATGGTAGACAATGTTATTTCTGATCTCCCTTTATACAACGAAATAATAAATTTTGACATCTTAAACGACCATGAGCTTGACTCTGATCATAGGCCTTTACTTATAACTATCAATTTTATCATGCATAGAGATCCCATAGAAAATAATCCTTATAGCCAAAAGAACTTAATTTTTAATAGAAATAAAAATTATCTCTTTCTAAATGAATTAAAAAACTAATTTGATTCCTTTATCTAGTATAAACAACATAGAAGACCTCTATCATAATTTTACTACAACCCTCTCGTATTCTATTAACAAGTTATCAATTGAAGTTTCAAATAATAAAATAAATAGCAAAACCAACCCATGGTATGACAAAGATTTTAAAAGGGCGAGGAGAGAAATTAAGGAAGTTGTTGATGAATCTCTTAAAATTGGCAAGGTAAAAATATACAAAGCCTTAACTAAAAGGAAAAAGAGGCAGTACATTCATAAAAGACAAGAGGATCTCTTACACCTCTCTAAGGCATCTCCTAAGAAATTTTGGAGGCAGATTTTGACTAGGAAAACTAAATATAATAATAAAATTTCTTTACACGATTCAAATTCCTATCTTAAAAAGCTTTATGAATCTCCAAATGTCATAGATAACTTTGAAACCCTGCCCACAACGAAATAATTTTTCTCTCTAGAAGACATTGATTTTGGGGTTAAACTCCTAGCTAATGGGAAAGCTAAGGACATTGAAGGTTTTGGAAATAATATGTGAGGGGGGGGGGTGAATCAGTATTATCAAATCAGATACATTTCATTTTTCATTCTCAGATTCATATACGTGGCTTCAGTTCAGTATATCCGCATATATACGCAACTGTGTTAAATGCAACTAGCGTACATGCAGTAATCTTATGATTCAGTTACCTTATCTTCAGTAAATGCATAAGAACATTATTAACCATATTAACAGTAATCAGGTGTAGTAAAACAGTACAGATAATCACACGTAAGAAGCACACATGAACACCATGATATAAGGTTGAAACCCAATGTGGGTGAAAACCACCTGCTGCAATTCATCTCTTTCTTCCTTTAATAAGAAACTTCTTTTACAATGTACTGGTGCAGTCCTTTACTAGCATGCAGGCTTAAACCTGTAGAGGGCTACAACCCTCTCTCATTTTCCAGCTACTTCTGGAAGGGAGCTACAACCCCCTTAGCTCTTGTACTAGTTGATATACTAGTACATAGGTGTTGACCTATAGAAGGATACAACCTTCTCTTTCTTCCAAGGACCACGTTTCATTAATTTTCAGACTAGATCCATAAGTACAAAACAATCACTGCTGCAATACAATCATCAACTTATACTTGCATCATAAATCTCTAAATCACCCAATATTGTATCACTGAAACCCTGTCATCAAAAACACAGAACACAAACCAGAGCCCAGAACTCTGCAACAACCACTAGAATCAACAGCAACCTAAAACACCAAATCTCATAATGCATACGCTACTTGACTATATCAAAAGCATGTGTATATGCGCTTTCACCAGAGACAAACCGCGTACAGATCTAAAGATAATTACTTATACCTTCCCTATCATATCCAACCCGAGCCAAGCATCACAAACCGATAACCAACAATACTAGATCTTCCCATTTCGTCAGACATCCATTTCTTGCTCTACCCTTTTTGCCTAATGATCTTCTCCTTATATAGGTTAGGCTTCTCCCAATACCATGGCCCAAAACCATATAGAAACAATACCATGGACCAAATACCACGGACCAAAACCATGTACGTGCTTTTCCTTCTATGAACCTGCGTGTATACGTATATGCGCCTTTTGCTCAGATAACTCACGTATATACGCGCTTTCATCAAGTCTAACCCGCGTATACCTTTCTTTTGACCTACTGCACTAGATCTACCATCTGATTAAGTTGCCATCACCTGTATCATACCTCTGAGTGAGTTGCCATTAAGGACAACACTTGTATCATAATGCCAACAACCTCCCCCTTTAGACTTGATGGCAACCACCACACCAAGTTACTCTTGCCTTTTGACATCAAGGGCAAAGGGCGGACCAAGATATTCTCTTCCTTGGTATACCTTCTATTGTCCATACTCCCCCTGAGTACATGCGGAAGTTTTTGATTGAGCTCCCCTTTGTATATGCCAAGTTGTATCAATCCATCCATGCTCCCCCTGAGCAGATGCAAGTTCTAAGACCAGAAATTCATTCAAGACCATGACTATAATTCATCATATATGATCTGCACCATAAGCATCAACATCCAAACCTGCAATACCATTCCTTTGATCAAACAACAATATGTATCATTTAGCTTCATAAAATTTATCAACAACTTCTAACCATAATGCCAACAATGCATTATTTGAAGTATATGCTCCCCTTGAGCTTGTGCCAACCATTTCATATCATGTTAGAACCATTTCCTGGGTCTATTCTGCTGCCCTTTCTTTTGATCTCCATATACACGACTCTGCAGCCTGTAAATCGCGTATATATGCGACTTATCTTCATTATATTAGCGTATGCAATATGGAATATTGAATTTCTTCACTTTCAGTTTCCCCTGTGTCTGTTATGTCAGCTAACTGAGTCATGTCACACCTTTCTATCTCTAATTTCGTGTGTGATGATGTATGGTCCTCTTGTTTTGAATTTTGAAATTTTCTCTTACATTCCCTTGCTTTATGTCCAAGTTTGTTGGATGTATAAAATCTTACATATTTCATGTTCCTTCTATTGCAATCAATTGCTTTGTGTCCATATGCATTGCAGGCAAAGCAATATCCTCTGAAATACCTGGGATGTGATGATCTTTTGTGATGTTCTTGAACCATTCTACTTCTACATCTGGCTGCAACATGTCCAAAATTATGACATACATAGCATTCAACATTATTCAGTGGAAGAATTTCTTTCCTTGGCTGTTGATGGGGTTTTCTTCTCATCTCTTTGTTGTGCATTTTAGATTTCTCATTAGAGTTTCTTGCCTCACCTTGTGAGCTAGATTCACCTTCAACAGATTCATAAAATCCAAGACCAGTTTTGATACTAGGGGATCTTTGACTACCAAGAATGTCATCCAAAATCTTAGTACTATCTTGAAATCGCAACAATTTATCATTTTCTTCTAATTTACCTTTTAAGATATTTACCTCAACCTGATGTTCTTCTTCCTTTTCCAAATACTTTTTCCTTAGGTATTCTTCAGCTTTTCTTCCTTCTTCCACTTGTTTCTTTAATTTGATCACTTCATGTTCTTGTTCTTCAAGAGCTTCTATGTTCTGCTCCTTTTATTTTTCAAGATCTTCACTACCATTGAACGAGTCATTACTTTTAACATGGGTATACAAGCTTCTATTACCTTCTTCATACATCTTTCCTTTGCTATGAGAGCATCTAGCAGCGTAGTGACCAACTCTACCACATGAAAAGCATTTGAAAGGTAGCTTACCTTTGAACCGTCCAGTTCCCCGTTCAAGATTCTTGAAAAAATTTACCTCATCTTCTTCCTCTGACATGTATCCTGATGCTTTGAATGTGGCTTCTGATGGTCCCTCTTTTCGCATCTCAAAAGCAGTTAAGATTCTGTGAAGCTGTGACATGGTGATTTTATGCAGATTCTCCTTTTCTTCTATGGCAGACACTTTGGAGTCAAACTTAGCAGACAGGGATCTCAAAACCTTTTCAACTAAGACAACTTCCTTAAATTCTTCACCCAAATTCCTCATACAATTTACAATTTCATCCATATGCAGCAAGTAATTAGTTATGCTTTCATTACTATGCATCTTAAGATTTTCATACCAGATTCTGAGAGTTTGAAGCTTTACTCTTTTTACATGTTCATCTCCTTCGTAGCTTAGAATGATTTTGTCCCATATTTACTTAGCTGATTTGAAATGCATGACCTCCATAAATTCTGATTGTGTCAAACTTCCCAATAAGACAGTAACAACTTTGGCATTAAGCTCATATTTCTTTCTCTCTATTACATCTATAGGAATTGCTAATGGGAATTTGTATCCACCTTCTACGATTCCCCAAACTTCTACTCCAAGCAATTGTAGATATGTTGTGGTTCTTATCTTCCAGTGGGTAAAGTTGTTCCTGTCAAAGATTGGTGGCCTAATGTGTGCCTCTCTTTCTCAATTAGCCATTATGATGGATCTTTTCCTTCAAGTGATCAAGCTTCTTCAAAAGAACCTGCTCTGATACCAATTGTTGGAAATAATACTGAGAGGGGGGGTGAATCAGTATTATCAAATCAGATACTTTTCATTTTTCATACTCAGATTCATATACCCGGCTTCAATTCAATATATCTGCGTATATATGCAACTGTGTTAAATGCAACTAGCGTACATGCAGTAATCTTATGATACAGTTAGCTTATCTTCAGTAAATGCATCAGAACATTATTAACCATATTAACAGTAATCAGGTGTAGTAAAATAGTACAGATCATCACACATAAGAAGCACACATGAACACCATGATATAAGGTGGAAACCCAATGTGGGTGAAAACCACCTACTGCAATTTGTCTCTTTCTTCCCTTAATAAGAAACTTCTTTTACAATGAACTGGTGTAGTCCTTTACCAGCACACAGGCTTCAATCTGCAGAGGGCTACAACCCTCTCTCATTTTCCAGCTACTTCTGGAAGGGAGCTACAACCCCCTTAGCTCTTGTACTAGCTGAATACTAGTACGTAGGTGTTGACCTACAGAAGGCTACAACCTTCTCTTTCTTCCAGGGACCATGTTTCATTAATTTTCAGACTGGATCCATAAGTACAAAACAATCGCTGGTGCAATACAATCATCAACTTATACTTGCATCATAAATCTCTAAATCACCCAATACTGAATCACTGAAACCCTATTATCAAAAACACAAAACACAAACCACAGCCCAGAACTCTACAACAACCACTAGAATCAACAACAACCTGAAACACCAAATCTCATAATGCATACACTACTTGACTATATCAAAAGCACGTGTATACGCACTTTCACCAGAGACAACCCGCGTACAGATCTAAAGATGATTACTTATACCTTCCCTGTCATATCCAACCCAAGCCAAGCATCACAAACCAATAACCAGCAATACTAGATCTTCCCACTTCGTCAAACATCCATTCCTTGCTCTACCCTTTTTGCCTAATGATCTTCTCCTTATATAGGTTAGGCTTCTCTCAATACCATGGTCCAAAACCATCTAGAAACAATACCATGGACCCAATACCTGGGGTGATCATTTTGAACCAAATACCATGGACCAATATCAAAATGCTATGGACCAAATACCACGGACCAAAACCATGTACGCGCTTTTGCTTCTGTGAACCTGCGTGTATACGTATACGCGCCTTTTGCTCATATAATATGCGTATATACATGTTTTCATCAAGTCTAACCCGCGTATACCTTTCTTTTGACGTACTGCACTAGATCTACCATCTGATTAAGTTGTCATCACCTGTATCATACCTCTGAGTAAGTTTCCATCAAGGAAAACACTTGTATCATAATGCCAACAAAGTTTACCAAGAGGAAATCTTAAAAATTGGAGGTCCTGTCCTCATCCGCCACATCCACAAGCTTTTCAACCAAGCAGTCAAGCAAGGGTTCCCTATGCTATGGATAGAGAGCCTCATTATCCCTATTTTTCAAAGTGGGGATACAAATAACCCCTCTAATTATCGGACAATTATGGTTAGCCCTCTCTTAGCCAAGTTATATGGTATTATTTTGGAAAAGAAGTCGAGCATATGGCTCTAAAGTGAAGGTAAGTGGGCTAGAGGCCAAGCGGGTTTTAGAAAGCATCACTCAACAACCAACCACCTCATTATGCTTAGGATCATTATGAAGGAATGTCGTAATGATAAATCTAATCTATTTTGTTTCTTTGCGGACTTTAGAAAGGCTTTCAATACAATTCCTAGAAACAACATTTGGAAAAGATTAGAAGAGCTAAAGGTTCCTTTTGAGTTGAGATTTGTCACTCTAAGGTTATACGAGAATGTAATTGCCAAGTTAAAGAGCAATGTGGGGTGGCCGAAATATATCAAGTGTAATATCAGAGTTAAACAAGGTTGCCCCCTCTCCCCTACCCTATTTGGCATTTACATTGACAAGCTTGAAGGTTATTTAGGGGAAGCAGGATGTGTTGGTATTATCTTATATGGGATAGTTATCATCCTTGTTTTCTATGCTGACGATATTGTTCTCCTCGCAAGGTGTCCATCTGATCTTGATAAGCAACTTAGGCTTCTTAAAGATTTCTACTCTACCATGGGTATGACTGTTAACAATGACAAAATAAAAGTTATGATTATCAAATCCAAGGACACCTACCCTAATTTTATGTATGACAATAATAACTTGGAGGAAGTGTATTCTTACAAGTACCTAGGAATTAATATTTATCACAATCTCAACTAGAACTATACATTGAGAAATGGATTAATGGGGGCTGGAAGGCTTACTTTGGTCTTAAAAATAATTGTAAAATGGCAAACCTCGTAATGTGGGATAAAAAGAAGTTCCTCTTTGAAACTTTAGTCACTCCTGTTATCTTATATGGATGTGAAATTTGGGGTTGCAACATCTCTAATGAATCCTAGAGAAAGATTGAGCAAATACAGAAGCGCTTTATAATGTATAACCTAAAAATTAAAAGCAATACACCCTATCCTATTCTCCTTATAGAAGTAGGTCTTTCCCCTATCGAGAGCATAGCTATTACTAGGCTTCTATTATAGAAGCACAAGCTCAATAGCATAGGAGATCTCAAACTTCCTATGCTAGCTTTAAATTCCAGCCAAAACCACCTAAGGCTAAAATGGGGGTGGTATAAAGAGACGAGGACCTAGTTAAACCATTGGGAGATCAACGAGAATGATGCATTGCAAAACATTAATAACATTAAAAACATTGTTACTTCTACGTTCAAAGAAAAAATGTGGTGTGAGAAAGATTTGACAACTAAAATAAAATTAAGTTATTATAAGAAGGTCATCAACCCCACCCTAGAAGATCAAAAGTATCTCTCTATTTTAACTAGCTCAAAGAAGAAAATTAATATAGCAAATATTAGAATGAACTCTCATAAGATCCAAAGTGAAACAGGTCGTTGGGCAGTTCCTAAAACACCATGGATGTAAGGGATCTATCATCTCTGTGAGAATAGGAACATCGATGATGAAAACCACTTCCTCCTAGAGTTCCCTGCATACAACCACATTAAATCTCAGTTTCATAATCTTTGTCGCAATACTGACCTCCCTAGCCTTTTATGACGTCAAAATTATATTGAGTTTGGGAGGCTTCTCTCCAAGCTTTTTGAGCATAGGAATAAAATATTAAATCAAACTAAATAATTTATTTCTCTAGGTCCGATAGACCAAAGTTTGGTCTCAGTGGACGATAACCATTATCATCATATATATATAGTTTCAAAATAAATAAACAATCCAAAAACTAAACTTCTTTATATATCAAAATCCAAATATAATATAAAACGTTAATTTCAATAATATTTATTCTATTTCTTTTAAATTTAGAGAATAAATTTATCGTTGAAACCATGTCATTATACCATTTTTCTTCAATTATCTCTCTTGATCAATAGCTATAAACACAATTGTCTAAAAATATAACGAGCAATTTGTAATCTCATAGAAATTATCACTCCACACTCCAGTTCAAATGGACACCTCCACTCTGCATGCCAATCAACACTTTGTATATCAAAACATTAAGAAATTTTTTCTTAAATTAGAGGAGCAGTTATACCGTTAGATTATATATAGAGAGATATACATACTTGAGATTGTGCTACAACCTGAAAAGAAGAGATTGACCATGACACTGAGTCACAATTCATATTAAATTTAATTTATGAAAGTTCAAGGAAAATGATTAAAATTTGATGAATTTATTTTTAAAATTATCATTTTTATAAATGAGGTTATTTGAAGCCAATTTACAAGCTCGAAAACAATGGATTTTGGTGTTATTTCTCATAGTATGATTTTTTTCTGTTGCAGTGAATTTTATGTAAGGTACTTAATTTGAGTTAGAAAGTTGTTTATCTTTTCCATGTGAAATTTTATATTTTTCTTATTTTTCCAATCAAAGTTTTCATCTTCCAATATATATATATATATATATATATATCTATATATATATATATATATATATATATATATATAGTATATATATATATATATAATTTAGATTTATAGAGGAAGTAGTCTTTTTCACTGGAATGTGATAATAGTCTCAAGCAAGAATGTGACTTTTTTGCTTCAAATACATTTTTGAATGCATAGATGGATTCAACACCCTAAAAATCCCTTAGGGCACTTGAATTTTTGTAGATTAAACAACTTAAACTCTACTTTTTAAAAATCTCTAGGGAATTTTGATTAAGATTAACTACAAAAAATGTTTTGAAAAAAATCATTCCATCTATAGATCGACTCTCCACACACACATAAAATATTTATTTTTTATTATGAAAATTGAAATAGCTTAAAGTTCATGGGCTAATAAACTAATATCAAATTAGAAATAAATTTAACATGAATCATGGATTTATATCCTATCACTGCAAAAGATAGAATGTTTAAATTAAACTTTATTTTTACTTGATATTTGATATTTTTTATTATTAAATTTTTAAAGTATTTTTAATCTAAATTAAGATATTATAAATAATATTTTAAGACATCATCATTATAAACATTACAATAAAAGAAAATGGAAAATTTTCAATTTGTTAGCTAAAAAATTCACATTTTCATTTCCAACTGAAAAGAAAAACACATTTTTCAAAATACAAATATGTGACAAAAAAGTAATCTATTATATTGACCAACAACTAGTTCATCATGACCTCCAACCTTTTTAATCATTCTTACTCTTTCACTCTATGTCTCCCAAATATATATATATATATATATATATATATATATATATAATAAAATCAACAAAACTATATTAATTAAATAATAATAATAAAAAATCCATACCTAAGAGCATTCATCCACTTGATTATGAATGTTGAGTCTTTAAAAACCTAGAAGCATACTTTATTTATTACAAACATCATGAGTAATAGAGAATCCATGAAGTTACTTGTAACACACACCGAGGTTAGGTAAATATTGATTTATGCATGATGCAAGAACATGATAATTACCTAGAATAGTTAAAAGTAAGAATAAGAATTACAAGGACTAATTATGCCTATTTGTTTAAAGATTGGTTATGAAATCAATGGAATTATGAACAATACATTTAAAAGAAAATCTTTAAAATTCTCCAAGTGTTTTAGTCCATTTCTTTTCCTTCTTGGAAGATATTAAAATATCTCATTTTTCTTTTAGAAGGGAAGGAAGGTAGGAGCAAGGGATCCTGAGTAGGAAAGAAAGAAAAAGGAAAAGGAAACCTTGTGCATGACACTACCAAGGAAAATAGATTGTTATCCAAGGTGTTAATGAGCTAAAATAGATTGCTACCTAGGGTGTTAATGAGATGGTCTAGAACTGGTGGAAACCCTAAGAAGTTATTGACTGGACTGGGGTCTTGAGGTAAAGGAACTAAACCTGTTGGCTAGTCAACATTAGAGATTTAAACAGGATCAGGGGGAGAATTGGACATAGTAGCCAAATTTAAAGAGGTTAGGGAAAAATTGGACACAACAGCCAATCTCATCGGTTGGGAGAAAAGGTATTCTTTCTAAAATAAATCCCTGATAAGTGTAACATGCAGATAAGTACTTTGTGTTGATTAGAAAGGAAATTTGAATTATGATTCATAGATATTGTTACCTAATTTTATATGAACCCTATGTTGAATTTGATTAAGTGTTAGAAGGAATCAAACTTAATGGTAGTGTTTGGTAGAACAAATAATGTATACTGTAGAAAGTCATGTATAATTCTTCTTTAAAAAAAAAAGGGAAAATAAATGCATTAGTTGAAGAGATTTGTTACTTTGGAAATTCAAGACAAGAAAAACTAAAGCAATAGGAACTGTCTACATAAATGACTGGGTAATTAATGAGGCATGTTGGTAAAATGATGACTTGTAAAACCACGATATGAACATTACCCAAAAATTATAAGTGATGTCGTAAAAGAGGGTGAGGGTTAGTTCTCGTTTGAAATTTGGGGGTTCCTATGGGAAAAATCCCTTCATATATGACTATGGTTAGTTTCAGTCTCAGAACTCAGAGCTCCTACTAGTATAATCCCTCACCCAAAAATCTTGTTTCCTTAAAAAGAAAGAATGGAAAGAACTACTACGTTTTACCAGTGAGCCAAACAAAAATACCAAATGAAATAATTAATTACAAATGCATTGAGTATGCAATGAATAGAAGCTAATCACCATTACAGCGAATACTATTTCCAAAATGAACCATAGCCTACACACACACACACACACATATTCTAGATGAAAACCATATAATAGAGAATATAATAAGCAAACCGAGACTACCAGAATGGGTAGAAGTCATCATTCAGCCACAAGTAAATATAAAGTAGAATAGTGATAAAAAAACCCACTTAGAATTTAAAAAATCTATAATAGTCACTGAGGGGAAAATCCCTCACAAATATTAAGGTATAACCCTCGTAAATATAAGTATGCATATATTCAATTACCAATTCTTTTGTCACGAGAGTGGCTTGAGAAAACTCATAATATATGACAAAAGAGTAGATTTTCCTTCATTGAAAAATATAATTTCAGAAACACAAATGACATTTTCATGTTTAAATAACCACAAACCCCATTACTAGACAATTATAGTATGTGGTGCATAATAAGCTAACATTTCAGAGAGAGTATGGCTGAAACCTAGAATGTCAGAATAACAATTGGAAAGTGTAAGCAATAGTGAGGTAGTCATGCAATGAAATAAGTTAACAGATAAACAGAGTCCGCATACCTGTAAAAACTGAAATAGAGGGAGTGAATTGCTTGCACCAATTCAAGGAAAGGAATGTACTAGAAGAAAAAAAACAAAACATCAATGATTACCTGCAAAAGACATTTTGAACCCTAACAGTTTCAAGAAGACACCTATGTGGCAATGGAAGAATGAGAGCGACCCTAGGTATAGATGAAAGATTGGAAAAGTGAACAAAATCCTAATTCTGTACTTGATGGTGCCTACAACCAAGGTTGGCCTGAACAAGTCTTTTGAGGCATCCAACAACAAGAAGGGTCACTTATAACAATTCAACCCTACCACAGCAAACACATAAACAATATACCTTGTTGAAAGGTACAAAGAAGATTAATGTTGGGTAAGGTATTACCTATGTCTTTGGTGGAATCTGATGATTTGAACCCTATACTAGTTAGGTTTTCACCATACTAAGTCACCGTTGAATAGACCAAGTGATAATTTGAGCAAGAACTAGAGAGTGGGACAAGTACCCATAATGACCCTAAAAATCTCAAAGTCGTTTGATCAGAAACCAAGCGATCAACGACCATTATTCTCACACCTGTTAAAGCGGAAGAATCTACAACGGTGCCATATGGGGCAACAATATGAGGATTCGAAACTATCATACTAGGGAAGAAATGAGATAGAGATTATAATAATAAACCTAGTTAATGCAAAATTAAACCATAGGGGGTATATCATAATCATTTGTAACATCAATATCGACACCCGATCTGATGTAATAAGTATTCCTCAAATTCTCATGACCACATTTGTGAATGTATCATATTTATAATATCGTGTTTATATATAATTCATTGAATTTTGTATCATGGCGATGAAATTTGAATAATAACATTTATATACAATGAAGTTCTATAACCATATGACATAACAAAAAAAAAAAAATTGCTAGGAATGGTTGTTACAAGTGGTATCAGAGCCCTAGGTTGTAGTATTGTACCTTATGGGCATTAAAATAAGAAGCATGCATATGTTGTGCTCATAGATGAAGACTTATATGGTAAGAGGCTGGGAGTACTCAGCTACCAAGAGTATCTGGGGAGATTGAGTTGGTACCAGTAGTCGAAGTTAGCATAAAAGTGTGGGTGCGGCTAGGAGAAGAGCGTCAAAACCCTACCGTTGTACTATTAGAAATGGTCCAGTAGTTGAATGGTGAAATGGATCACGTGAGGGAAAGTAATGAGAGGTTAATGCATGATCAAGAGTGTATTTTAAATAGCCTCCCTGATAAGCAAAATCATAGAAACCAATTACCATGTTCTAGGAATAGTGGTAGAGATGAGGAACATATACAAGAAGGTGGAAATGTGTTGGATGGGAACTAGATGCAGAGGTCAAAAGGGGATAAAGTGGTGAATGAATAAGGATGTGATAATGTTGTTGCTTCCAAGGAAAATAAGAAACAAAAAATAGAATTAAAAGGAGAGTTCAAAAAAATTAAACCACCAATTGTTGATGGGGAAACATAGGAGGTTACTGAAACCTGGTTGATTAATATAAACAAACACTTTCATACTTAGGAATATGATGAAAATTTAAAAGAGAGATTAGCCATTTATTAGCTTCAGGGGAAGGCTATGTTGTGGTGGGAATCTGTTAAGCTTTTTCATACAATTACTGAACAAGGGGTGACTTGGGGGGAATTCGAGAAACATTTCAAGGAGAAGTATTTGACGAAGCGATTTTATGACGATAAGGAAAAAGAATTTATTGATATCCACTTGGGACTATCAACTCACTATGGACGAGTTTGTAACCAAATTTACATCCTTGTTAAGATATGTACCTTACATTCAGGAGGAAAAGGCCAAAGTTCAACATTTTATGAGTAGTCTACCAACATTCATGAAAGAATGAATGGTATTTGGAAATCCCAAAACCATGGACAAGGTCATTTGAAAAGAGTGGATTTTTTATCAATAAATTAAATCAAAAGGAGAAGGTAGTAATACTTGGGTTTCTAAAATGTCTCAAAAAAAAAAATAAATGAAAAATGCGAAAACTCGAAATACAAGGAGTCTGCATAGGAAGTAGTATAGCAAATTTGCTAGAAGGAATCAACATAAAACTAAATCACAAGGGGAAAGCACAAAAGTGGAAATTTCTAGTAAACTTGAGTTCAATTAACACCAAAATATCCCACTACAGGGTTGGGGTTGCAGAGAGCCTCACTATTATAAAAAAATGTCTTGATCGCTCTACGGCCGAATAGGCTGCCAACATTCTAGAGGCCTCCATAGTTGGTGTAGTGGTGTGCATCATACCAAGGATCAATGCAGCTCTAGATGATCATAAAGTTGAATACGAACCCTTTATGATCGAGAATGAAGGTAAAATACATAACCATTCCTTTTCCATTTGGATAGACCTAGGATCTACTTAAGTTATGTCAACCCCAAGGTCATTGAAAAACGTCAATTACATACTTGTAGATTTAGAAATACCTGGTTAGTGCAATTGACAACCGGGGAAAAAATAAGGGTGACAACTAAAACAAATGATTATTCTACTGAGCTAGAAAACAATAAATTAATATAAATTTGAATGTATTACCTTTTGGGTCTTACAATCTTTTAATCGAAATGGATTGATTAGAAGAGCATTGGCCATTAGTAAATTATAAAGAGAAAATTATTAGTTATCTTAATTAAAGGGGTGTTATGCAGGAAATTCAAGGTGTGAAAAGACCCATAAAACTGTGACCAATTACTGCCTCCTAGTTAGGAAAATTCATTTGGAAGGTGCGTTATATTTATGCAGTGAAAGTGGGTTTTACTGATGTGTTTCTGAAAGAAATTCTAGGACTACCTCTGCAGCGAGGAATTAATTTCACCATAAAATTGATTCTAGGCATTACACCTATGTCGAAGACCCCTTACCAAATGAGTATTCCTAAGCTGGCTGAGGTCAAAATATAGTTGCAAGAATTACTCGACAACGAATATATCCACCTGACTGTACCCATTTTTTTGTTAAGAAAATAGATGCTACTTTGAGACTATGCATCAATTACTGACAACTTAACAAGTTGTCAATTAAGAATAAATACCCATTACACAGAATCGACAACCTATTTGACCATGTCAAAGGAGACATGATGTTCTCTAAGATAGAATTTTGGTCTAAGTACCATCAAATAAGGGTGAAGGAAGAGGACATTTCTAAAGGCTCTTTCGAGACTCGTTATGGCCATTATGAATTTTTGGTTCTGCCCTTTTGGAATAACCAACACTCCAACAACTTTCATGAGTGTCATGAATAATGTATTCCACCTTTATCTTCATAAATATGTTTTAATTTTTATTGATGATATTCTTATATACTCAAGGAATTTAGAGGAACATAAGGAGAACTTGTGAATAGTTTTGCAAACATTACAGTAACATTAATTGTATGCTAAATACAATAAGTGTGATTTCTTTAAGGATCAAATTCAATACTTAGTACATGTCATCTCTACGGAAGGGATAATGGTTGATCCATAAAATATCAAAACTATTATGGAATTACATGTTCCTGCTAATGTTACTAGCATTTGATCTTTCATGGGATTAGCAAGATATTGTCATCATTTCATTGAAGGATTTTCTAAAATAACTTATCCTCTCACCTCCTTGCAAATGAAAGGAAATGTTTTTAAGTGGACTGTAGAGTGTCAACACAACTTTGAGTTACTAAAGCATTTTCTAACAACAACTCTAGTGCTAAAAATAGCAGACCCAAAAAAGGAGTTTGTCTTTTTAACTTATGCATGTTAAGAAGGAGTTGGAGGGGTGTTGATGCAATAAGGGAAAGTTATTGCATACGAATCATGAAAAATGAAGGAGCATGAGCAGAGGTGTTATGCTTATGACTTGGAACTAACTGCAGTAGTACATGCTCTAAAGGTATGGAGACATTATCTTTTGGGAAGGTTTTTTTTGTTAATGTCTTATTGTAGCAGCCTAACGAGTTTCTTTACCTCAATGCTTACCAAGGTAGTTGGGCCATCCTTTCATTAGGGGAATTTTGAGGTCTAAAATGGGCATCCAAAGCAAAATGTACAACCAAAATAAACTTTATCATAACTAATAGGATTCAAGATGATGATGTCAACCACAGGGGATGATTCAACATTTTCGAGTAAAAAAAGTAAAAAGATTAAAAAATAATACAACTACTTTTTCAACTCATATTTTCAACTTATCTCCCTAAGGTTTTACTCAAATTTTGAGTGGGGGTACTCTTTCATGTAAAATTTAATTCCTCATCAAGGGAGTACCCATGTTGCATACTTTTGATGGACCTTGCTACACAAAAAATGAGAAATACATGAAAACACGTGATTGCAATCTCATGTTTTCACGTATTTCTCATTTTTCGGGTAGCAGGGTCCATCGAAAGTATGCAACATGGCTACTGATTAGATGAGGAATCAAATTATGCATCAAATGAGTGTTTTTTCTCGAAATTTGAGTAAACCCATAGGGAGATAAATTGAAAATACAACTTGACAAGATAGATTTTTCTTTTTTCCCTATAAAATTTGATGATGTGATCTAATCTTATTTTATTATTTCCACTATTATTTTATAATTTCCTTAGGAGGCCCATTTTAGACCTCAAAATTGTCCTAATGTGAGTGAATTCAATTTTGGTATTAAACATCTAAAAGGAAAATAAAATCAAATAATGGATGCACTATGTAGGAAGTTGCATCATGCATATGAAATTCCATACCGTCAAGTTGAATTTAATTTTTCAGAATTGATTAAAGAGGTTATGGGTGAAGATACGAAATATTTATTTTTGTGGCAACAAACCAAGTAAGTAAATAATTTGGGACAACAAACTGATTATGGCATAAATAATGATAATTCACTATTTTTTAGAGGAAGAATATATGTTCCAAATCAAGTAGTTGTCAAACAGTTAATACTGGATGAATTTCACAGAAATCCCTATATTGCCACCCCATATATCAAAATTTATTTTCTGCTATTAAGAAAAAGCCATTTTGTCCTGGAATGAGAAAAGACATCATGGAATATTTGGTCAAATATCTAGAGTGTTAGCATGTTAAAGATGAACACTCATACATAGTTGGACTGCTTCACCTGCTACCCAATTCAAA
Source organism: Pinus taeda (assembly GCA_000404065.3). Classification (NCBI taxonomy): domain Eukaryota; kingdom Viridiplantae; phylum Streptophyta; class Pinopsida; order Pinales; family Pinaceae; genus Pinus; species Pinus taeda. Next base: position 272,308 of record APFE030123283.1, on the reverse strand, counting down.
ATGGAAGTGGCAGGTAATTCCTTTAGACTTCATTAATGTTTTTTGATCTGTAATGCAAACTTGAAGGAGATGGAAAAATTGCATGTAAAATATTATGTATTTTAGGCAATGTATCACTTTGCAAAACACATAAAATAAAGGGTTTTTAAAACTTAGTTAACATCCTAAAACAGAGAAAAAATACCATATTAGAAACATGTGATAGCAAAAATGATAAAGGAATTCACCCCTCCTGGCGTACATCTCCTGGTCCAACTTCCAATGTTGGGCCTCTTTCATTAAGTGCTCAAAATTGTGTTTACATGGATTTATAGTGCTTAGAATGTAAAAATTATACCTCAAATCGCCTCAGAACAGGAAAAAACCATAACTGGGCTAATGTTGGGCTCATTATTGTGGCAAAAATGAAGTTATGCTCTCTCAAATGTTTTTGGGAAATCTCATCTACAAACTACACTGGTCTGCTATCCAACCTACAAATCCTCCTTTTCCAGAACTACCAAGCTACAATTTTCCCTAGCCCCGGTGAGATTCATGTCAATTTTGGTAAAAAATGTTTCTTCCTTTAAATGCCTAATGACCCTTGTGGGCGAAAAAACTGGGTCATATGGCCATGTCGCTAAGGGCCAAGGCCAACGGCTCGCCCCTGCTGTCTTAGCACCTTAAAGTTTTGGTCATGGTAATTTAATGTCTTATGGGGCTGAGGGCCGGGTGGAGGGATGGGTGAATGGCCCACCCTAACCACCAAAACCCCCCAATCCTAGTGCATTGGTCATATACATTACCACATAACCTAGAGCTAACCCTCATTCTCTCCACCTATCCAAACTTCTCCATTGAGCCCTCCACTCTGTCCCACAATGGTTCCTTGGTTTCATGGTGACGGTGGGCTGATCCCCAAAACTCTACCCCCACACTGTTAAACACTCAGTTGTGGTTACATGGTAGAGTGTTGGAACCTGGCACCAAGCTAACCCTTGGCACCTGTCACAAAGCGTTTACAACTTACGCTACCTACAGCCTTATTTTTTATCTCGTGACCTAGGGCCGAAGCTAAGCCCAATCCCCCAGTACTTTATCAATGGCCTCATGGGCATGGAGTGACTTGGGTCCAAGGCATAGCCCCAACCATGTCCCCTAAATGCACACCTTAAAAATTTTAAGTAAACATTTGTGACCATACATCTTAAGTCCCACATATGCCATAGCGGTAAGGCGATGCATTTCTTCTCCACTGGTCTCATGTTCTACTCTCCTAGAGGCTTGTTCGGCCATAACATAACTTTATTGAACCTCGGGGTAACACGTGGAATCCCAGACTGGGCCACGTGGCATCCTACCATTGGTCCAACTCATAACCTCATGCAAGCAATAAAATGCATAGTAAATTTGACCAATGCGGTGAGTGCAAGTCGTAGTATTGCATTGGCCCAAGAAACACAATCAACATGTCCATTCACCCTACCTAGTCAGTGTACAAACTGCCCAGTCAGTAGTCCTACATCCAACCTGTAATTGTTTTTACCTATTTGGGAAAATGATCAGAATGTGATAACGGGAGCATACGATATCAGTTTTGAGTGACTCAAGTTGCGTTGGATTTAGGTCATCAAGATATACACTCTGATATAGGTTTTGAGGACTTTTGAACACTTTTAAATTTGGTCACTTTACTGATCCCCTGGATCACTCCTCCGAACTCGGAGCTTTTGGACCTTCAAAATACCATTTTTAGTCAAAAAATGGTTGAGGGAACATTTCCCTCACCATTATCTTTTCAATCCATTCGGATTTTCCTGCATTTTGACCTTTAAGCCCCATATGAAGATGCTTCCCATTCATTATTCTTGAATTTCTTGTTTTTCTATCAAGGATAGGATCTTGCTGCAATTCATCAAGATGTTCAGGAGATAAATATTCTCTTAAAAGGATTTTAATATTCTCTCTCCGGCCTTCAAACAAAGGAGACTCACCCAATTTCAAGTTCTTTCCACCTTGAGGTTTTTATTTGTTGATACAAAGCCTTACTTCATCTCCAACCTAAAAATTGTGGTCAACATGATGCTTATCATGTTTTTCCTTGTACTTGGTTTGACTATTCACCAAATGTGATTGCCATTGCCATGAACCATCCTTCTTAAAATCTGAAACATTAAGAGACCAAAAAGAAGATGTATTACAACTAATGTTCCCTTTGTCATGTACCTCTTGCATCAATTTTTTGATTCATGCATTCTCTAACATTGGCATCTTGTTCAAACCAATGTTTAAAAGTGATGCATCCTGTTGCAAATGAACTTCATGTTGTTTTCCTCTTTTGGGAGGAAACACATTAGATTCTTGAAACATCTTACCACGTTCCTTAACAACTTCAACTAAATCATATTTTAATGCTGCATCACATTCTTGGAAGCCTTCAGATTCATCAACATCTTTATGTTTAATCATCAACAATGAAATTTTTTTTCTATCATTAACAAACCTCCTCATTTGTCCAACATTCACAAGAGACAAATTCAACTTCTTGCGACGTGCTCTAAAAATATACTCAAACACATTTTTAAACAAATGATAATTTTTCTCATGGTGATGAATGATGGTTTTCCTATCATATAAGTATGGGCTTCCCAAAAAAATCCAACAAATGTCAAGTGGTATCACATTAAGTTCTACCTCATCAATAAAATTTGCAGTGATGGAAAATTTAAGTATACATTTTCTTATCACTTGCAATTTGGCATTGTCACATACCCAACCCAAAGGATAAGGATCAGGATGATGAATGGTTTCCAAATTTAGTTTCTTGACAATGTCTTATGAAATGAGGTTTTCTTGTGATCCACTATCAAGCAAAGTACCTACTTTGTTATGTTTTCTAATGACCCTAATATGTAAAATCTCTATTATTTCTCTTTCATTTTTAGTTTCAATGGGTTTTCTACAAGAACTATTACTTGCAATAGAATCCTTACCTTTTAATCCCATGGCTATGATTTTTGTTTCATCTCTGGAATCAAATCATAGATCTTGTTTTGTAGTTGCAATATTCTTTTCTTTCTCGTTGTTATTAAACTTTTTAGGTCTCATCTGAGGATGAATTTTTCAAAAATGGTATTCATCAAGGCCTTCTTTGGAACAATGTTTATACGTGGGTTTTTTCTCCCTCTATGTTAATTGAAGCATTATTTTTATCCTTGCCTTTAAACCAGGGAAAATTTTAAGGATGGAAATTTAACTTAAAGTTTAAAAAACTTGGCAAATCTTACTAGTCCCTATTAAGAAAACTATAAAATGTTTGTTGATATCCTTGTAAAAATGTTCAATTATTTTAATGATTTTATATATAGTATCTATAAAAGTTTGGTGATTTCAAAGATAAAATATATTTGTACTATAAAATTTGGGCAAATCATTTTTATAAAAAATGGAAATTAACGAATCTTGTTTTTGGAAAAATCATCAAATATTAGCCCATCTGTGAATATTAGCCCCTAAAATTTTCCTTGCTTTAAGCTTCGCTTTTCCTTTGTTTCCAGACTTAAGTGACTTCTCACTAGTTTCTTCATAAACATTCTTCCCTCTTACTTCTAAATGAGTTGCATCTACACAAACTCCATGTAGTTTTGTACAGTTAAACATGAGAATTGTGTGTCTTAAATAACTGTGCAAGCCTCCAATGTATTTAAGTAGAGTATATTGGGAGGACAAATATATACCCAAAATCAAAGCTCTTTTCCTAAATTCTTGAGCATAGATTTTCACATTTCGTCGCTTATCTTTCCTAAAGTCTTTCCCATTCATTATAGATTTTTGCATGTATGCTAATGGATAAAATAATCTTCTTATTGCAACAAAAAAATCATTTCATGAAGATAAAACCTTACCATGTTTCTTCATGTCCTCTTGATTTTTTTCCTCCCACCAAATAAGTGATGCACTTTCCAACCTAAGATAAACAAGCTGAATTTTGGTCCCATCATCATTAATTAATTGTATCCTATAATACACTTCAATCTCACAAACCCAATTATCCAATTTCCCTGCATTTACCTCTCTATCATACATAGGAAATTCAAAATTAATGTCAAGCTTTAATAAAGATGTTTTCCCATGTCCCTTTGGAGAATTTGGAGGTGTTTGTGAAAGGGTGGAAGAAGTAGAAGATGTGGTTGAAGATGAGGATGACGATGATGGAGGTGAAGGTGATGGCTTGCCACCATTCCCTCCATCCCCTTTTGTATGTTTGTCTCCTTTTCCTCCATCTCCTTTTGGATGTTCTGAGCTCTCTCCTTGCAACCTTGAGTTCCTCTCCTCATAAAGAAATTTTACCATTTCAAACATTTCAAAGAAATAGTTTCTGAAAGTTCCTTCATCTTCAGACATCTCTTCAAGGCCTTCTTCATGTGTCATGTCTGATGAAGCTTTAGGTATGAGTGTTCTCCTTAAAGCAATTTGAGACCTTAGCTCCATAATTTTTCCTTCTCCTCTTTTAAGCTTCAACCTTGTAAGCATCGGAAAGCACTTGCAAACAAAATTAAACCTTCAAAATAACCTTGAGCTTTGATACCAAATTGATCTGTAATGAAAACTTTAAGGTGATGGAAAAATTGCAAGTAAAATTTTATTTATTTTAGGAAATGGATCACTTTGCAAAACACATAAAATAATGGTTTTTTTAAACATAACAACATAAAACAAAGATAAAATACCATATCATAAATAGATGAAAACAAATGACAAAGGAGTTCAGCCCCCTTCTGGGCTACATCTCCTGGTCTAGCTTCCAATTTTGGGTCTCTTTCATTAAGTGCTAAATTTTTTGATTAAATGGATTTACAATGCTCATAATGAAAAAATTATGTCTTCAATGGCTTCAGAGTAGTAAAAAACACCTAGCTGGGCTTTTGTTGGGCTCAATTTTGCCAAAACTTGAAGAAGTTATGCTCTTTCAAATTTTTATGTTTTGACGTTGACCTCTTCGAGGGGGAAACCTCCAGCAGTGAATAGCCTAACTACAATAAGAATAGATGATATTTCCCTTACTAACTATGACTATTTATATCTAAATGACCTCCAACAACCTAACAACTATCGGTCCTTTATATAACATGGCTTAACCACTTAATTTATTAACTATGGCATGTTTGTAACTAACTGTGATCCCTTTCTTAAATGCGAGTCAACCACTTACAATTATTAATATAGGATTTATTAACTTTATAACTAACTATGAATTGGACTTGGCCCATTGGGATTATTACATAAATATATGGGTTAGGGTTGGACCCTAACATGACCTTCTCCATTAAAAGCAGGCTTTTTCTCAAGGTTAAATCTGCCGAAACTGTTGAAGAATAGTAGTTGGTTCCCAAGTTGCATCTTCTGGAGAGGGGTCTTTCCATTTGATGACAAATTCATTGATCATCTACCCCAGAGATGTCTTTCAAGAGTATCGCGGACTTGTTTTGGTCGGAGCCAGAGTGAGCCTTCTCATCTAATTTCGGTAGAATTGTTTGAACACAGCAATTGTTCCCCACCACTTTCTTGAGGCATGACACATGGAATACTGGATGCATTTCTAAAGTAGATGGTAAAGCTAGTTTGTAGGAAACTAATCGTATGTGTTGAAGTATCTTATAAGGTCGATATAATCTTGGTGCTAGTTTATGGCCACCCTTTTCTTTGAGCAATGCTTTCTTATATGGTTGCAGCCATAGGAATACTTGATCTCCTTCTTGAAACACATGCTCAGAATGATGTTGGTCTTCTTATTTCTTCATGTGGTTCTGATCTTGATGCAGATTATCTTTGAGATGAGCTATCATGGAAGAACAGTTATGTAAGAGTTGATCAAATGCTTGTCCTTTAGAATATATCGGTAAATAGGACATGTGAAGGTGGGAGTTGGCCATACATTTCCTCATATGGAGTCATCTTGGTGTCTTCATGATAGTAAGTATTGTACCACCATTCAAATAAAGGTAGCCACTATACCCATTGATGTTGATTTTCAAAAGTGAATCATCGTAGATATGTCTCCAAACATTTGTTGACCACTTTAGTTTGACCATCGGTTTGGGGGTGATAGGCAGTACTTAGCTAGAGTTGTGTGCTTCGTAGCTTGAAAATTTCTTGCAAAAATTTTCTAGTGAAATTGTGGTCATGATCAGACACAATGGACGTCAGTATGCAATGTAGTTTGAAGATATGGTCCAAGAAAACTTGAGCCACCAAAGTGGGGGTGAATGGGTGAGGTAGAGCATAGAAATGAGAATATTTAGAAAGTCTATCCACAACCACCATGATGACTAATTTGTTTCCCAACTTCGACAGAGCAGTGATTAAATCCATGGAAATTTTTATCCAGATAGGCGTTGGGAGAGGAAATGGTTGTTAGGATCCTGGTAACTTAACTATTTCCCCTTTGTTTCATTGACACACATAACATTTAGCTACAAAAGTAATAATTTCATTTTTCATGCCACTCCAAAAGAAATAATGTCATGCACAGGAATAGGTCTTCTAAAATCGTAAATTTCCTCTAATTGGAGATGAGTGCAACTCATCCAAAATGTGGGTTTTGAGGTTGGATTTTTGTGATATCACTACTCAATCCTTGTAGCGAAGAATATCATACTTCTAATAGTATTCAACTAAGGAATTAAGATCTTCTCTTAAGTTATTAATAAGTTGAGAAAGAGAAGGGTGGGATAACCATTCCTTATGGGCCTCTTCAATCGAATCTAGTATGGGAAGAGAGATTGATAGAAAAGTGTTGTCATCCTGAAATTAGCACGATAATGCATCAACTACCACATTGTCATGACCCTTCTTGTAAAATATCTCATAATCATCTCCCAACATTTTGGCTAGCCATTTATTTTTTTGTGGCAAAGATAGACGTTGCTCCAAAAAATATTTTAGGCTTTGATGGTCTGTATGGATTTGGAAATGACATCCTAACAAGTATGCCACCATGTGTCAACTACATGTAAGATGGCCATCATTTATTTCTCATAGGTAGATTGGCCTAGATGTTTTCCATTGAGTTGTTTGTTGGTGAAAGCTAGTGTTTTATCTTCCTGCATTAACACAATGCAAATACATGTACCTCATGCATCACATTCAATCACAAAATATTTTTTGAAGCTGGTAGGGACAACACTGGAGTGGAGAACATGGCTTGTTTGAGGGCTAAGAAGGCCTGTTGAGCTTCATCAGTCCAGAAAAATGATTTTCTTTTTAGGAGATCAGTGAGGGATCTAGCAATGCGACCATAATTGTGGACAAATTTGCATTAATTGCCAAAGACACCCAAGAAGCCCCTCAAACTTTTCAAGGTGTTTGGTTGGGGCCAATCTTGCATTGTCTAAATAATTTTTGGATCAACCCTCACTCCTTCGTGGCCCACAATATATCCCAAATACTCGAATTCTTCCACGCAAAAAGAGCACTTGGATAATTTGATGCATAATTTTCTATCTTGGAGGAATTGCAACATCAGATCGACTTGATGAAGATGTTTTTCCCAGGCTAAGTTGTAGATGAGAATCTCATCAAAGAAGACCAGGAAAAATTTTCAGAGATATGGTCTCAGTTGGTGGTTCATGAGGCTTTGAAAATTAGATGGAGCATTATAGAGACCAAATGGCATGACCAAGGAATTCATAATGGCCATCACAAGTTTGGAAGGAAGTCTTGGGAATGTCTACTTCCTTGATGCATATTTGGTGATAGCTTGAGTGGAGATCGAGCTTGGTAAAGAATTGACAGTTCATCAAGAATATAACCAACAATTGGAATAGGGAATTTGTCCTTGATAGTGAGCTTGTTAAGGGCCTGAAATTTCGGACACAAGTGCCATTCTCCATCTTTCTTGAGAACCATGACTGCTAGAGATGAATAAGGATTGATGCTATGACAAATAACATTGGCTTCAAGAATTTCCTTGATGATTTTTTCAATTTCATTATTTTCGGCAAAATGATATGGATATGGATAGACATTTGGAAGTTGGGCCCCCAAGACCAAATCGATTCTATGGTCATGTTCACCCCTGGAAGTTGGAATATCTTTAGGTTTGTCAAATACCCTTTAGTGGCGGTCTAAGACCTATTGCAACTCAGGATGAATAAGAGGAGTCGTGGCTTCAATGACCTGGATGTAATTAAATTTAGAAATGAATCCATGATGACCCTTTATCAAAATCTTCTCCATTCAATGTGATCTGATGATAATAGGAGCACTTGCATGGAGATCTCATAATGTATGAGTGTGGTCGTTATGCTTAAAGCTCATATATAACTCCTAGAAATCCATTGTGACAAGGCCCAGTGTGTGAAGCCATTCAACACCCAAGTCAATGTTGCAACCCCCCATTTCAATAGAAAACATGTAGGTCTTTAGGTGGTAGTCACTCATCTGAGGTTTAATATTTTCACAACAGCCTTCACATTTCATGGTCCCCACATCAGCAATATGGACTTGGAAATTATGGACTACCCACACAAAGCAATGAACAACTTCAGCGACTTTCTTATGGATAAATTTATGAGTGCCACCACTATCAATCAATACCACTACTGGTTGATGTTTAATAAAGCCTCAGATTTTGAGAGTTTGAGGCGAAGAAATGTCCACCAAAGAATGTAGTGAGATAACTAGTCCATCTAGCGTAGTTGTGAAATCATTGTCAGGCTAAGTTTCCTCAACTTCATCCTTGGAACCCCCAGGGAGTGGGGCTTCCTCAAATGAGCTATTATTAGTAGCATCAATTTGAAAGAATATTAGTTCCTTGCATTTATGCCCCAGGAAGTATTTGTCGTCACTGTAGTAGCAAAATACTTGTTTTTTTCTTTCAGACATTTCTGCTAGAGACACCTTTTGAACCTTAAGTGTTTTGGTAGGGCCCTAAGCCTTGGTAGGACATCCATTGTCTACTAAATTTGGACAAGTGGACTGGGTAGATATGGAAAGTTCCACCTCAATGGAATTTTTGCGGGTTTCCATCCACGTAATTGTGTAGTGCATCCAAACATGGGCTTGGATGGCTTCTTTGAGACCGTTAATGAAAAAATCTAATTAGAAGTCATCTCCTAGACTGTCAGTTATGATGGCTAACGTTTCAAAGGCTGCAATGTAGTCTTTTTCTATGCCTGTCTATCAGAGCTTAATGAGATGGCCAAAAAAAATAGATTCCCTAACAAAGCGGTCACATAGGGATTTTGAGAACATGTTCCAAGTTATGTTCCCGAGATAACATTTATGATGCCACTACCACCATTTCCATCTCTCTTGGTCCAAGTAAAGGGCTTCCACATCTAGTTTATTTTGATCTTCACAGATATCATTAAGGGAGAACTATTGTTCCATTTGTGCTACCCATACTGTAGGATTAGAGCCATCAAATTTGTACATGTCCAGCTTGGGTGGCTGAGGGTGGGAATGTTGGTGATTTCAATAGAAGTGAATGTGATGGCTATATTATCCTTCAAGGTGTTCATCAAAACTATGTTCCTCCCGATGAGACCTTTGCATCATGTTGGTGAGTTATGAAAGCTTTGAGGTAATTTTGGTCCATATTGCCATGGAACTTATCCAACCTCTTTTCAAGGCTCTCAATCTTCTCATACGCCATGACTTGGGATATATTACCTACCATACACAAACCCTAGCCAATTACTTAAGAGTAGTACTCTTGGAAAGAGGGCGAGCTCGAGAATATATTTGCAGGGGTCACTTGAAGTCACTTCGGAAAATTTGGGGACCACTAGAAAATTGAGGTTGATAAGTGAATGGTACCACCGTAGTCAACTCATCCTCATAAAGCTTATGGGATAAGTCTCTTGCAAGCATCTTGGGATGGTCTCACCCTATTTTTTCTTTTTTTTTTAACTCCAAAAGGAGTTTTAATCTCTGTTGATCAATACTACAGTGGACGAATTCTAGAAAATTGAATCCTCACAATGTCCTATGAAAATTGGGACTAGACTGTAGAAGCATCAAGCCTCACTACTCAAAGTGTCTAATCAACAATGTAAGCACCCCAACTACTAAATGTGAGTGGCAAGGTGGTGGCAGAACCCCAAATGTTTGATCTGATTTGCTCGACACCGGTAGAACCCCAACTGTTGGATCTGATTTTGAATAGCAGCGTAAGAACCCCAACTATTGGGTCTGATCTGGAAGATAAGGAAGAGGCAATCTATGGTCACAAAGGAGTGTCAAGGTTCTATTGATCACAATATACACAGGGGTCCAACAATAGTACTTGGACAAATCTTTCAGGGTGCTAGCTAAGGAGGAACAACCAAACCCTTAGTCATACTGCCTGACTACCCTATCGTCCATGTGAGTAATCTCCTACAATGTTATTCTCAGTGTACTATAGCAACAAGATGATTGACGTCTTATCTAAGGTTAGCTTTTAGGTGAGCCTCATGGGATTCTAATATACCCAAGGGTATGTGGAAGTGCATCCCATGCATGGTTCTGTCTAATGTGCTACTACTCAAAGGAATACCCATATGAGTTACAAGGGAGTCCAAGAAGCATGACCACCTCTTCTAGTTCCTTTGTGCATACCTCCCCAAATACACAGGTTTATGCACTCAATGATAGATCCATGGTTTAATGATGTTGGAACACGTCTCTAGCCTAAAAATTAATTCCACGATAATTGAAGATACAACTGGCCCTGTAAAGTGCTCTGGTACCATTTGTTATGCTCTTGACCTCTTCAAGGGGAAACCTCTAGGAGAGAAACTTGATTACAATAAGACTCGATGATATTTCCCTTATGAACTATGACTATTTATAGCTAAATGATCTCCAACAGTCTAACGACTAGTGGTCCTTTACATAACATGGGTTAACCACTTAATTTATTAACTATGGCCCATTTGAAACTAACTATGGTCTCTTTCTTAAATTCTAGTCATCCACTTACAATTATTAATATGGTCATTATTGAATTTCTAACTAACTAGGAATCAGACTTGGCTGATTGGGCTTATTACATAAATAAAGGCATTAGAGTTGGACCCTAACATTGTCTCTCTTAACTGATCTACAAACTACACTGATTTTCTATCCATCCTATGAATCCTCCTTTTTTGGAACCACAAAGCTACAATTTCACCCGATGCTGACAAGATTCACATTTATTGGGTGTAAAATGACACCTCCTTTAAATGCCCAATGACCCCCATGAGCAAAAAAATTGGGTCATATGGCCATGGGGCTAAGGGCCAGGGCTAGTGGCATACCCTCACCAGCATATCCCCTTAAAGTTTGGGTCATGGTCATTTGGTGCCCCATAAAACCAAGGGTTTGGCCAACAGCCCACCCTAACTATTGAAGCCCCCCAATCTTGGTGTGTTGGTAATATACATTACCATATAACCTGGGGTTGGCCCCCCATTGTATGAACCCATCCAAAATTCTCTGCTGAGCCCTCCATCCACTGTGGTTCCATGGCTTCATGGTGACCATGGGCTAGTCCCCAAAGCTTCGCCCTCGCATTGTTAAACACTCAACTGTGGTACATGGTAGTATGTCGAAACCTTGGATCAGGCTAATCCTTGGAGCCTATTAGCAAGCACTTACAACTTACGTTACCGATGACCTTATGCTATATCTCATGACCTAGTTCTAGGGCTAACACCATCCTTAGTCCTCCATTTGTGGTCTCATGGGTGTGGGGTGACTGGGTTCCATGGCTTAGCCCCAACCCTGTCCCTCAAAAACAAACCTTAAAATGTTTAAATAAGAATTTTTGACTATACATGCTAAGTCCCACCTGTGCCAGAGTGGTAAGGCATTGTATTGCTACTCCTCTAGTCTCATGTTTGACTCACCTGGAGGCTTGTGTGGACATAACATAATTTTAATAAATCCCAGGGTACCACGTGGCAGCCCATGACTAGGCCACATGGCTTCCCACCATTGGTCCAAATCATAACCTCATTCAACTAATCAAATACGCAATAAATTCGACCAATGTGGTGAGGAAAAGTGGTAGCCTACCATTGGCCTATGAAACAAAGTCAACCTATCCAGGCACCCTGCCCTGTCAGAAAACAAACTTCCCAATCAGTAGTCCTGCATCCAACTTGTAATTTTTTTACTTGTTTAGGAAAACAATCAGAATGCAATATCGGGAGACAACATACAAGGCTAACAGGATGGAGGTTCATAGCTTAGAGATTTGAAATTACAGAGTTACAATCGTTTCAAGGTCAAACTCCTAAAATCAAGAAAAAGAGATATGAGAAAGTTTGATGGCAAGAATTCGGTAACTTAGATACTACAGATGGAGCAATATTTTGATCTACATGATGTGAAACTATTACAAAAGTTACCTATTACATATTTATATTTAGAACCAAATCAGTTTGTATGGTATAGAGGGATTTGTTCTTGTAAACCACTTGTCACGTGGTCAATTTTCATGGAGCAAATGATATCACATTATGAGCATACAAAGAACAACGCCTTCTTTAGCCAATTGATAAATCTAAAAAAAAATGGTTCAATGGAAGAGCACATTGAGGATTTCCAAAAATTGAATATAAAGGTAAATGGTAATCCAGAGAAGGAGAGGATTGATGCCTTCATAGGGACTTTAAAGGATAACATTCAACATGAGGCTTGTCTTTGGGAACCTGATTCATTAGAGAATGCATTTAGGTTGGCAAGAGAAATTGAAAGAAAAATTAAGGCAACAAGGAATCCTACCACTCAAAACTATAAATATGGAAGTGTTCTTTCTCCTATCCTTCCACAACCTACAAGGGTGACACCACAACAATGGGAAGAAAAAAGAGGAAAAGTGCTTTGTTACAGTTGTGATAGCAAATACACTTAGGTCATAAGTGTGCTGAGAATAAATTATTTTACAAATATTGTGAAGAGGAGGAAGAAAAGGATCAAGAAACATCAAAAGAAGGGGATATACACCAAGATTGAACACCAGAGAAAGAAGAAACGAATCTAACCATATCTTGTAGTGCATTGGTAGAAATTACCACTCCTCAAACTCTCAAGATAGATGGACAAACTAAAATAGTGAACAAATGTTTGGAAGGATATATTCATTGTCTTGTATTTGATAAAGAAACACAATGGGTCAAGTGGTTACCACTGGTAGAATGGTGGTATAATACTTCCTTCAGTACTGCACCAAAAATGGCTAATTACTTACTAAAAAATTTACTAAAATTTTCATATACACGACCATTTTTCAGTCGGTGACCAATTGTATCTAATTTACAGTATCTTATGACGCAACCAACTTTTAGTCATTTTTAGCTTAGTCATTAATTGGTTGTCTCAATTTCATCATTTAGTAGTATATTTAGTCATAAATTTGGTCATAAATTTAGTAATTGATTTAGTCATTAATTTTCACAAATAATGACCGAATATACAACAAAATATATTACAATATAGTCACCCGAAAAATCAAAATTAATGACCAAAAAAATATGACCAAAATGTTGGTCATGTTATAAGATACTGTAAATAGCTACTAATAGTCATATGTAGACAAATTTTAGTCATCGTTCAAAACCAATTAATGACGAAAGAAATATGACTAAATTTTGATCGTGTTATAAGATATTGTAAATTAGCTAATAATAGTCATATATATGAAAAATTTAGTTCTCATTTGTAATCACAAATTTATAATTTGCAGTAGTCATTTATCTTTTTTGGGTAATTTCATATTCATTATATAAATGACTAATTTAGTATTTTATATTCATTTCATTTCTTTTCATTAATAATTATTGTAAACCACTAATTTAATTGTATATTCATTTTTTTTTTGAGTTCATAATTAATCAATATAAACTATTAATTTAGTAGTTTCTTATTGATTTTATGTAATACTTGAAATTTCTATAATATAATTTATGCGGTTGAAATTATTTATAGTTGCACTTGATATTATTTAGTATTGTAATCAATATAAATTACTTAGTATGATTTTGTGACTAAATTAAAAATATGTTAGACAATGTGCATTGGTTCATCTAATATGGAAATGCAAAGTTACATATGTTAATTACAATACTAAATAATATCAAGTGCAACTATAAATAATTTCAACCGCATAAATTATATTATATGAAATTTCAAGTATTGCAAAATGAGTTTACAACTTAATATTGGCTAGACTACAATTTACACATGAAATGTTGTTTCATCACCACAAAATATTTTCAGTATGTTACTAAAGAATTGCAAGTGAATTCACCAACTCTGAAGACTTTACCATCAATCTCTATGTGTGTGTCTTATCCAGGATATTGGATTTAAGCGTATCGCTACACTGATCCTCTTCTCTCTCGTTTTTCATTTTTTGCCATTGTTTTCCTCTTTCTTCAAATCTTGTTGTTGACCATCAATACTGAGTTCCTTTTATGAAAAAAAAGAAGATACAATGCATACTGTAATACATGAAATATGATGAACACTAGAATATAAACTAAAGTAGAGTATAAAGGATTTATATGACATATATCTCAACATCAACAATGTTAAAATCATTTTCCCCCACAAAAGCAAGGAACTCGAACAACATTTATTTTGTTGAGCGACATCGACCACTATGTGGTTAGATGAACCATATAAACAAAGAAAATAAAATGTCACCATAGAAAATAATACCTTAGTAACTGAGTATTCAACCTTCAGGGAAAGCTTAGGCACAATCATGCTAAGTTATATTATAAAAATATCGAGCTATAAATAACTTTTGGAAACAAATAATCTAAGGTGTGATGTCTAATCCTTGTTCTTTTATTTGAAACAACATCTCGTTCTCCAACACATGAACATGGTCAAGTGTATAAACAACATGTGTTCAAATAACAACATGAAATTAAACTTTTCTAATAGTCATGAAAATATTTCAACACAAAACAATTAACATAATTTCAATCAATATTGTGTAATACTAGTTTCATCTTCAAGCTTTGGTTGTTGTTTAAATGTACATGATACTAATTATTTTCAATTTCATAGTTAAAATACAAAGAAAAATCAAAAGTGACACTAAAAATATAATAAAAAAATAAAGAGAGGATATCATGGAATGGACATTGCAATTATAAAAAAATTGTTTACCTATCAATCGATGTATTGTCAGACATTCCTAAAACATTTGCTTGCCCAAAATAATCATGAGGTGAAAGAATCACAACATTAAAAAAATTGATGGACAACCTATGCTCAAACCATTTTTAATTTTTTCACTTCAAAAGTAATTGAAAGGATATATAACACTAATCTCAAACAACTTACAAAAAAATCGTTAGTGGCACAAACTCTCCCAATATTTGTATTAGATCTTAAAAGAATTTTGTATACTCCTTTTAGTACTATCTGCAATATGCCACTTGTCTTTAGTAAAGTTCAACAACATATTACACTCTTTAAATGGAAAATCAGATACAATTTCAATAAATAGACTAAGAAATTAAGAGTGAAATGCATATGGACACTAATACCATTCAACAAACAATATGTTACCAATAAGGAGATTGTTTTTAATAACTTAAAGGAGGACCAAATACCAACCCAAGCATGATTTAAGAGCCTCTTGAAGATTGCCATACTTCTTTCTCACGAGCTCTTTCGGCATGCACTCGAAAGAGCGAGTAACAAAGTAACCTGTAGTTCTAGCCACTGAATTAAAATAAGCAAATGTTATTTTTACCCTCTTGCTCTTGGGAGTGTTTCTTTTACATTGCCCCTATTTCTGAGTGTGTCGTCCCATCATCCAACCTACACAGGGAAAACAAATATATTCAATTGTTGAATATATTGGAAATGAAATGAAAAATTAGCTCGGCTTGATCTTTACATGGAAAGGCATAATGAAATGGTACAATAGAATCATGCTAACTCAAAATTAGGAGATAGTAAAAATGAATAATGGAGCATTATTTCCTAGCATAGAATTTTCTCCACCCACAACCATCGAAAGGATGTCATCTACCAACATATGCTCCTCATTGGTACATGCATTTCCTTATTCCACGGAATCATGCACATCTGCTACACTCTTACTAGAGTACATGACCCTCTATCCCAAAGCTTAAGTGCTATGAGAATTGAGCTTCTACAAGTATGCATGCAACTTGATATTCATGGTCAAACCAATGAATGTGGCAATGACATTGAGATTTCACATTCTTGGTTAACATTGTTTGCCTAGAATGATGTTCTTAGTAACTAGAATTTATCATTCTCATTCTTCGTGCATGTTTCCTGCATTGATCATTATTGACAACTTGATGTCATAAAGTCAAATAGAGATCAAAATTTAATCATAAATCCTATAGTCAAATATTAATGTCCATCTTTCATAATGAAGTTTAAGTAATTTCTCATAATATCCTAGTAAATTTCTAATTTAAGATCCTAATATCATGGACTACAATCAATATGATTAGCATCACATCTTTCACCACAAAAATAATTCTCCTTATATAATTACCCAATTTTAAATTAAAATCATAACCTTCAAATTTGTCATTACAATTATCCATCATTAGCTTCAAATGAGGGCATGTATATTATGGCTTTAAATGACAACTATAATCTAATTGAAAGATACAATTTATGAAGCATGCATAAATATTTGAAGATGTGATCAATGTGAAGATGTAATTTATACAACATATTTTAAAATTTTAAAATAAAAAATAAATAAATATGTAATTTATACCACATGTTTTAAAATTTAAAGATAGAAAATAAGTAAAATAAATAGTAATAAGTAACCCATCATGGATCCATATTTACTCTGGATCTACCAAGCACCTGGAGGGAATAAATAATTTTTCACTCTATATGCTTAGGAGTAAGATGGATCTATGTTGGTTTAATCCCCCCTTTAAATAGGCTACATTCCACTAGAATACCATGGGTCAATACCATGTGCCATCTTTATTTTTCTTAATATTAATATTAGGGTTAATAATGGTTTTTGCTTGGTATTAATAATATTTTGGCCCATGGTATTCGGCTACTAGGGTTCACCTAAATAAAACCTATTTTTTGAGTGTTCTTAAATATAAAGTGAATTATGGAGTAAATATAAAAAAAATGTTTTGTTTATTTACCATACCTCTTGTTTATTTATATTTTTATTAATTTATCATACCTCTTTTATAAATATAGTATTTGGCTGATGGTATTAAATTAGTCTTTCACCCATAGGCTTCACCTAAATAAAACCTCTTTTTTGAGTCTTCATAATATAAAGAAGTTTATGGACTAAATATAAAAAGAGGTTTTATTTATTTACCATACCTCTAATTGCTTTATATTTATATTTATTTACCATATATTTTGAGTAAGTATAAAAAGAGGTTTTATTGATTTACCATACCTACTTTTTCACTGTTCATAAACCTCTTTATATTTTAAAATTTATATGGTGTTATATATAATAATAATAGATTGATTTCTAAATTGGAGAAACATTAGATTAAAATTTTAAATGTTTATGTTTATTTTATTTTACATTTTTAGTGATATCTCCCCATATTGTGTTGTTCGGAGGCCTCCCAGAGAAATAATAATAATACATAGAAAGTTAAATAATTAATAAGTAATAAATAGGTAACTAAATAATAATAGTAATAAATAAATAATAATAAGTAGATGAATAGTAACAAGTATAAATAATACATATTTAAATTTAAAAGGTTTACATAAATACATTATTTTTTTACCAAAAACTTCATACATTACCCATAAATGTTCTTAATCTTTATTGAATTCCAGGTCTTATAGGTGTTTGGGAGCCTACGTGGATTCTAATAAAATATAAAAAAAAATGAAAACAAAAACAAGAAGTTTATTAAAATTCATAATTTAAGTAAGTCAAAATGTTCAAATGTGTAGGAGTTATAAAAATAAAATGATCACTCAAAGAATACCCAAATTTCTAAGAGTTTGAGATAAAAATAAAATTAGCAACTTACACAAATCCAAATGTCTAGGAGTTCGGGATACAAATAAAATGACCACTCAAAGAATATCAGATTCTCAATAAGAACTCATAATGTGGAAGGATTTTGAAAATACGAAAAGCTAGTTTCTTTGAAAAGCATGCTGTGGGGAGATTTGGGAAGTTCGAGGGATTTTGAATAAGAACCGGTAATGGGGAAGGTTGTTAAAAATAATAAAAACTAGTTTCTTTGAAAAGCATGGCCTGGGGAGATTCAGATGTTCCAGAGGCTAGGGTGCAGATGCCATGGAACATGTTTAATCCTCTGGATATTTGGATATCTAGTTCTAGATGGCTAAAACATTTTTGATGTTGAACATTTTATTTGCAAAATCACTATATAAAACATTTATCAAATGAAAAATAATATTCACCAAAGAAATGCTTACATCCATATATATTTCTGAGATTTGAGGTGTAAACAAGCTAGTAATTTGTAAAAATGCCCAAACTTTAGATCATGTAAGGAGAGAAAATTAAATTTATTAAAGAAATTCATATAAAGTGGATTGAAACCATGTAAGTAGAAAAAACAAAATTTATTAAAGAAATGCACATAAAGTGGATTAAAACCATGTAAGTAGAAAAGACAAAATTTATTAAAGAAATGCATATAAAGTGGATTGAAACAGAATGGTGTTTTACAAAAATGCATGGAATCTAGACTTACTCAAAAAATAATCAACACTAGCTTATGCTTTACAGGTCAAGCTAAGCTAGAACAACAACTTTTCCACCTTCCTCATTCTCCACATTAATGTTCAACGTACTCCTTATTTCCTAGGGATTGGACGTATACACATAGAGAGAGGAAACGTCTCGCTGCATATTCCATGAGTATAGCTAGATGGGTGGAAGTCAGCAATACCTCCATGAAGCGAACTATGTTGGGATGTCACAGAGAACTATGATTAACAATCTCCAACCTCACAATTTCATCAATCTTCCACTGTGTTGTCTTTCCCCCATCCGACACCAACCCCCTCCCAATATGATTAGGTAGTAACTACACCAAACCCCCTCCCAATAAGATCAGGCAGTAACTGCATCCAAACATAACAAAATAGGTGACTTCCCTATGCTCTGTTGGGAGGAGTGGGCACCATTATGGTCACACAACTTAATGAAAATAGCACAGGACAATGCTGACTAGATCCATTGAAAATCTAGCCTCACCAAAGAGTTTGAGATCAATACTACCATCCCAAAAATAGCAGCAAGTTGTAAAACAATGCCAACGATCATGGAAGGATCTAATCTATAACCCCTAGGGTTTACCACCAAATCACCCTAAACCCCAAATTATCACCTCTACATTTTATTCATTTTTTTCCTTCATCACTGATTAAATTCTAGTCCACACAGTTATAGCATGGCGGAAAAACCTTCTCAATAGGAACAAAAAATTCAATGAGAAAATCAGAGTAAAGTAAGAGCTCAAAAATAAAGCAAGAAAATTGAATTGCTAAAAAGAAAAAACAAAGAGTGATAAATATCTTGGAATCTCAACAATTTAGATCTAAATCCGGGCAAGCATGAGAAGATGGTTGGCAAAATTATGTACATTAGAGATGCTTATTGATCATGCATGTGTTGCAATATAGCCAATCTGAAGCCTTTTTTTGTTTCATATGATCCCCTTTTCATTGCTTTTCCATAATAGAAATGCCAATTTTTACACGTAGCATTGGACTTGTTATAAAAATTTAGTGAAATATTTATTTATACTCCTTTCACTTGCAAAAGAATTTTATTTGAGCCTAAATAGTTTATAATAGGCTAGTGGATGCAAGCCTAAATATTTTATAATATGCTAGTGGATTATAGAAAATTATTTTCATATCATTTCACGCACTAAATTTTCTTTCTTAGACATTTTACATTAAATTTTATTTTACCTAGTTTCCTAAAATCAGATATTAAAACTAATTTTCAAGTAAAATAAAATGGCTATATTTTTTAATATTAAAAATTAGTTTCAATTTTCTTCATGGTGTGGATTAGTTGATGATGGAATGGGTTGTTACGGAATTTTTTATAATGTTATTGGTTTAAACTTAGATTAACTTAGTGTACCACATGTGAGGTAATGTGGGTATACCTGGAGGTGATTGTGTTAAAATTGATTTCAAATAAAATAAAGTAGATTTTTTAATCTTAAAAGTTAGTTTTCATTTTCTCCATGGTGTGGACTAGTTGATGATGGAATGGGTTGCTAAGGCATTTTTTATAGTGTTATTAGTTTAAACTTAGATTAGCTTAGTGTACCACGTGTGCTGTAATATGGGTATACTTGGAGGTGATTGTGGTAGTGGATAGAATCAATAACTGTCACGTGAGTACAAGCTCACTATAGTTGTCTATTTTTCCATGTTCAAAAAATAACAATAATAATAATATTATTTTTTTTAATTTTATTGAATTAATTATATATCAAAATTAGATGTTATTAAAATATCATAATTTTATTGGAAGTATTTTAGGTGATGAAAATAAGGTAAACTAATTTTCTTGTAAGCATTTTCTAAATTGTGTCGTCACTCAAACAATTTCGTAGAAAAAGAGTCTTAACCCCAACTAGAATGCTTAAAAGACAACTCTCAAGCAAGCCACCCAATGTCACATTGGTGGCTTTCTCTCACTCTTTAGGCTACACTAAAGTATATCCTTGTCTAAGGGGGGAATCTGTAAAGACCGAGCTAAGATAGGTCATTGAGTAATGAAGGAAAGTTCCTTAACAAAGACTAGTGATTTGACACTACTCACTCTCAATGTAAAATATTAGGGATAAGTGTGTGAATAGTCAAACAAACCATTAATTATGAACAAATTGTGAATGATTTTAATTACAAAACTATGTATATTAATGCAACGAAATTATACTTGAAAAATGAAAAATAAAATTTGCTCAACTAACCATATAACATGAGATGCTAGTGAAGCATATATAAAATGGCACAATAAAAATAGAAAATGAATCATAAATTGTGTCAATGCAAGTAAGGCATTAGATCATTCATTCATCATATTCATTAACATTGGAGATTGAGAGTTGTTTATCATCATCAAGAGACCATTCCCTAATTAGGAGATCATACACCAATAATATTAACTATGTTTGAGACATCAAAGATTTATGTGTTTGCAATAGTAAATAAAGGAAATATTCAAATTTTTCGTTATTACTAAGGAAAATGAAGATAGCAAAGTTGAATGTGGACCACTTACACATTTGTAACATTCAAATGTCATCCATTTATCATCGATTTATCACCATTTATAGTTGGGTAGTTTGTAAATGTAGAATTGTGATGCAAAAAATATATTTGTGACATTCTAAAGCGTGTAATCACAACTAATGAACCATGAGAAATACCATTAGCGTGTGAACACATTAACCACTATGTATTTAGAACCAATTTCCATTAAGGCTAGAGATCAATGTAAGTTTTAAATCACCCCTGAATAATAAGAAATTCCATATCATGTCAACATCAAATATTTAAGAATTGTGCGCTTTGTCTAAATTCAGTGTAGAGTGCACCAATAGTGTCACTATTAGGCTTCGATCACTATCTTGTTAATGTGTGTTAAGATGTGATATTTCAAATTAGAAACTGATCATACATTTATAGAAAGGAAAGCAAGTAAACCATCAAGATAATCTTAAAAATAGTGAATTGTTATCCTTATGAACCAAGTCATTTCATGTTCCCATGCATTGATTTGTGTAAGTGTGTGGTTAAAATGTCAAATGTGTTAAAAAAATGTAAGAAATAAATGTATCAAGAACAAAATTTGACCATGATGCAAATTTTTAAACCCTTTTCACAATTATTAAAGAGCTTAAATATGAAGGTGTTTCATGCATTCATGCACTCATGTGAAGCTTAAGAGTGTTTACTATGTCATAAATATGTTACCTAGATATGTCAAATCCAACATGAACAAGTATAAATATGATAATGTGTCCTTACAAGTAAAGCATTAATCATTTTTAATTTATGCTAATAAATTTTAATTTTGTCACTTATTCTCTAGTCATATATTTTAGTCCTAGACTAAATTAGTCATTTAAGTTAGTCACTTTTAGTTTGTTCACTCAAAATTGTTCAAATCTAGTAGTAATTCACTTGAAATAATTGTGGTGCCTAACTTTTTTAGTCACATAGTCACTAATCTCTCATTTTGTACTAGTGCCATTTATGGCACTTTAAGCATATCATCCATGGTCCACCAACTCATCTTCAAGAGAAAATTCTAAGTTTCAAGCAACGGAAGATCACATCGAGCATCAACAACAAGTTCTCCAAATTTTAAAGGATAGCCTCACTTTGTCGGATGTTAGCACTCCTCAGTGTCCCAAGGCTAAGAAAGGAGACCGATAGAAGTAACCTCAAATGAAACTTTTGATTTCGTAGCTAGCCCTACCAAACCAATGAGGGCTATCTCTATGGTCACAACCAAGGATTTGGCTAGTGCAAGAATGGATTTTAGGCTAGATAGTTTAGCTCAATTTGGGGTTTTTATTTTAGGATTTTTTATGGATGATGGTCTAGGTCTATGGGGCTAGGATTTAAGGATTTTCCCAAGGAAAAAATGGTTTTACATGGAGTGAGGGGATTTATGATGGAGGGTTGTTGGAAGTATATCAATTATGAATAAGGGTGTTGAAACAACAAGTTGAAATCTCTTTGAACATTTTTCCCCTAATTACTACTCCCATAATGATGACCTAGGTGATGTCATGACTCTTTTTTGACCATTGATGACATGACCAAATAATGACACCAAATGAATATCTAAGACCATGATTTGGACCTTTAGACCTTTGAAATATGAATGACCTCAAACTAACCAATGGTCAAATTTTATTTGAAAAATTATTTGAAATATAACAATTAGACCTAATAACCCTATCAACCAAATGGAAGGAGTGCATTTGATCACTGGTGACTGACAGGACTAGCAAACACTACGTTGGCTCTAGATGGGGAGGGAATCTCCTTTAGGAGGTGTCAAGGACACCATAGACAATGTAGCCTCATCCATTGGGTGATGTAGTCAAAACAGAACACTGAACACTCAAAAGGTTGACTAACAAAACATAGGGCAAACTAAAAATGACTTAACTTGACTGAAAAACTAACTTTACTTACACATGGTAGTGGATCATCATGATCCTAGGGCCTTCACCTTGGGCTTCAAATCATGTTGATAACCACCACCTATTGAAGATATATATACAATCATGTGATATGATCCCTCTAGTGTAACCAATCATGCAAATGGCTACTTGCTTGGATCCTTCTCATAATTTCCTTGAGAAGACAAAAAAACAAAAGATAGGAAAATCCAAGTGTCCACTAAACATGTGCTCATGATCCATAAATAGAAGAAAATTCATCTTCCCAGATGGCTGCAATAAATTGGAAAAAGGGTCTTCAATAAGCTTCTCTTCTTCCGCAGACTCTTCATTTTCTGAACCTAGAGGAAGATTTTCATTGGAAAGAGGCTATAAAACAACCTCTTCTTGCTCTTTTCTCTCTTCTTCATATTCTTATTGCAATGTTTGATGATTATCTTCTGCCATAATTACACTATCTGAAGTCTCCGCACATGTCAATTCAAAATTATTATTTTCGCGAATTTACCCTTGAAATAGTGCTTTAGAAAATGGATGAGTTGGGGAGACATATGAGTGGTGAATGTCTAAAGATCCTTGTTCATGCATTTAATCAGAAACCCCATATTGTTCTTCACAAACATGATCTTGAAATAAAAACCTAGAAAAAGAACAATCTGAAAAATCAAGTGAATGATTGTCTTCATACCTCTCATCCAAGAGACAATGTTTTGGATGCTCATCAAAAAATTTAAATGTAGCAGCCACTTCAAGTATATTTGATTCCTCATGTGCTTCAATAGGAATAATATCAATTCGATTGTCACAAGAAATATCAAGGAAAACAACTTTGTGTTCATTATTTTCTCGCAAAAGTAGATGATCATCACCATAAGAGAGTTCATTGCTTAAGTTTCCTGTACATGCAATTTCAAAATTCTAACTCTGACAAATTTCTCCCTAAATGTTAGGATGCAAATATGTTTCATCTTCAAGAAAAGAAGGAATTGATGTATGGTGTGAATTATCCTTTGTATCAAAGAAGCTAATCTCTGTTATTTTCTGTTGGGAAGAAAATTCATAAAGGGTCTATATGATCTCATAAGTCATAGACTCTTCATCACCAAAAGCCTCTTCAAAGTATTGATTGAAATCTTCATAGGATTCACAACAATCTTTGAACAAAAAAAATGAATGATAAGATTTTCCATAAAACTCAAAGAATGTTGTGTGGAAATATTTAAGAGAGAATAAGCTACCTAGATTTAACCCTTCATACCATAATCTTTCTTTCCCTTCCAGGGTAGCCATAAATGTTTTCATCAAACAATCCTCATGAAACCTATCCCAAGCTTATGTATATGCCAATGAAACTTTATTAGATGCATAATAGCCTCATCCTCATTTCCATCTATGAATTTGGGCAGATTAGTTTTCCAATATATGCAAGGAAATCGATTTGGAAAACGAGGATGTGAGAAATTGAATCCATCTTGAGAACAGTGTATGAACTAAAGCATCATTTAGGCTACTAATACTTATACCAGCAGAATCACCAATAAAACCCTAATTTCTATATCATGATGCCAATGGAGTGTTTGAATCAAGTTGGAGTCACCGGATGAATTATTTCAATGTTCCTGTGTCTGATCATTGTCCACCATTACACAAATCAGATCTAAAATTTGATGATATTTCCCAGGGAATATGAAATTGTTCACTCCCCAGTATGGTCACCAAAAATTTTACCACTCCTAAGTGTCCCAAGGCTGAGAAAGAAGACTGATAGAGGTAACCTCAAACCAACCTATTGATTTAGAAACTAGCCCTACCAAACCAGAGAGGGCTCTCTCTATGGTCACAACCAAGGATTTGACTTGTACAATAATGGATTTTGGGCTAGATAGTTCAACTCAATTTTGGGTTTTTAATTTTAAGGGTTTTGTTGGATGATGATCTAGGTCTAGGGGGCTATGATTTAAAGATTTTCCCATGGAGAAAAGGGTTTTAGACGGAATGAGGTGCTTTATGAGGGAGGTTTGAGGGAGGTATATTAAGTATGAATGACGGTGTTGAAACAAGAAGTCAAAATCTCTTTGAACATTTTTCCCCTAATTACTACTCCCATAATGATGACCTAGGCAATGTCATGCTCTTTTTTTACCATTGATGATATGACCTAATAATTACACCAAATGAATATCTAAGCCATGATTTGGACCTTGAAACCTTTGTAATATGAATGACCTAGAACTAACCAATGATCAAATTTTATTTGAAAATTTATTGAAATATAACAATTTGACCTAATAACCCTATCAACCACATGGAAAGAGTACATTTGATCACTTATTACTGACAGGGATGACAAACACTAACAATGTAGAATAGAATGAAACAATAGGTAGATCAACATTGCAGCAAAATAAGTTTTGATGTAGGTGATTGGGTATTTCTATGGCTACAACCATACAAACAAATGTCCCTCAAGTAAGCTAAAAAGGATAATAAATTATGACCAAAGTGTTATGGTCCATACAAGGTGTTGCAAAAGATTGGTACTATGGCATACAAATTAGAGCTTCCTGCATCTTCCCAAGTGCACCCAATTTTCCATGTTTCATGCTTAAAGAAGATTATAGGTGACAAGCTACCAATTCTAACAATATTGCTGGAACTTGACGAGGAAGGAAAAGTCATATTGGAACTTGAAGAAGACATGTGTTACCGAGAATAGTGTCCACTCGGATGCTGCTATTCCCACTAAGATGGGTGGCTATCTTAGAAACAAACAACTAAAGTCTACTTTCATTTTATTTTATGAAAATAAACAAGAGGAGAACCAAGAAGACCAAACTTAGTCTTGCGCTCGATTTCCTCTCCTTCTTGATAGAGCTTCACCGCTTCTTCTTCATCTACCTGGCTTCAAAAAGAACCTGTAGAATCACAACAACATACCACTATCCAAGAAACAAAGATCTATATTTGTAAATAACACGGGACCAGATGTGTGTTAACCATATAAATGCATATATAAACAAGTACAAAAGAATATGGAAGAAAACTACAATAGCTTTATTAAGATGAAAAGTAGCAATAGGATTACAACCATATGTTCTGAACCAGCATCATCCTCCAGCTAGGAAGCCCTTCTTCACCTCAAGCAAAGCTTAGATCACCAACACTATGAATGTACACCAGAAAACCAACAACACTTCTCTATAAGATACAAAATTCTAGCCTCTGGATCTCTATGATGAGGGATCCATATATAGATGATTACAGAGAGGTGAGTCATCTTTTGTGATATTGATTAGTGTCATCTCTCTGATAGTTCCTGCTTCCACTTGGAGAATGATGATCTCTTACTCATCCCTGGTCGAAAACAGAGAGGCAAGTG
>APFE030123283.1:157838-238676 GCA_000404065.3 Pinus taeda | reverse complement strand
TGATGATCTCTTACTCATCCCTGGTCGAAAACAGAGAGGCAAGTGTCAGAGGGGAAGCTTCTAGAAGATTCCATGATCTTCCACCTCACATTTTGTCCCTGCCATTTGTCCATTCCCGACCATTGCACCTTACAGAGGAGAAATTCAATATGCATCACACCTTGTACACTGGGAAGGTGATATGCATCGCACCCTCTGCATCGAGCTTTCAGTATGGTCCAGTTTTGACCATTTATGAGTAGTTTTCAGTGGAGAACTTCTAGGAGATGATGTAATCAGCTGACCTTGTTCTTTTAGGTAGTGAAGCAACACCTTTAGGGACATAGGAGCCCTCATTTTATGGACATTTATGATTGGGGTTGAAGTGCCCAAAAATGTCTATAACAACATGGAAATAAGAACCCGATATCTACGAAATTGAATAATTTCATAGTATCTCATCAAGTGGAAGAACTTAATCGCTGAAGATTCTGCATGGGAGGATTAGAATTTTATGGAGAAGCATCTAGAACTACTCAAGTTTGAGGACAACACTTTTTGAAGGAGAGGGGCCTGTTAGGTCCCTATACTACTAGTGTATCCCCTTATTGTTATTAGTGCAACCCCCTTATTGTATTTCTGTGCCCATGTAGTCCCCATATTATTATTATTGTGCCCCATAAAAGTCCATTATTGTTATTGTTGTACACTTACATTATTAGTGTTATGTCAGCTTTGATTATATTGTGACCCCTTAGACTCCCTCATATAGAAAAGAGGCCTTGTCATTTCTATCATCAAAGAATTGTTCATTTGTGTAATGTAAAGGAGCTTTGCCCCTCGAAGAGGCTAATTTTGAAGTCGTTGATCTATTTCTTATACTATTTTGCGAGCTAGTTGCACTAGTACAAAATGGCTAATTAATTACTAAAAAACAACTAGAATTTTCATATAGATGACTATTTTTCATTTGGTGACCAGTAGTAGCTAATTTACTCTATCTTATAACGTGGCCAACTTTTAGCCATTTTTAGCTTAATCATTTATTGGTTTTCTCAATTTTATATTTTAGTAGTATATTTAGTCATAAATTTAGTCATTGATTTAGTCGTTAATTGCCACAATTAATTACCAAATATACAACAAAATATATTACTATATGATCACCCGAGGAAACCAATTAATGACCAAAGAAATATGACCAAAATGTTGGTCATTTTACAAGATACTATAAATTAGCTACTAATAGTTATATATATGCAAATTTTAATCATCGTTTGAAACCAATTAATGATCGAAGAAATATGACTAAATTTTGGTCGTGTTATAAGATACTATAAATTAGCTACTAGTATTCGTATATATTAAAAACTTAGTCCTCATTTGTAATCACAAATTTATCATTTACAGTAGTCATAAATCTTTTTTTGGTACTTTCATATTCATTATATAAACAACTAATTTAATAGTTTATATTCATTTCATTTACTTTCATTAATAATCATTATAAATGAGTAATTTAGTTGTGTATTCATTTTATTTGTGTTCATCATTAATTAATATAAACTACTAATTTAGTAGTTTTAAATTGATTTTATGTGTTTATTGTTAATCAACATAAATTAATTAGTATGTTTTTGCAACTAAATTTTAAAAATGTCATACGATGTGCATATTCATATTATATGAAAACGTAAAGTTGCATATGTTAATTACAATACTAAACAATATGAAGTGCAACTATAAATAATTTCAACCACATAAATTATATTATATGAAATGTTAAATTATTACAATATGAGTTTCCAACTTAATATTGGTTGGACTACAATTTACACATGAAATGATGTTTCATCACTTCAAAACATTATCATTATGTTGCCAAGGCATTGCAAGTGAATTCACCAACTCTGGAGACTTGACTATCATTCTCTATGTGTGTGTCTTATGTGGGATATTAAATCTAAGGGTATCACTAAATCAATTCTCTTCTCTCTCTCTTTTCTTTGGTCGGTCTAGTATTATTTCTCTGAGCCTCTCTCTTTCTCCCTCTTCAATTCCCGCTTCTTACCATCAATACCAAGTTCCTTTTCTGAAAAAAAAAATAAAGTACAATGCAGAGTGTAAGACATGAAATACAATGAACACTAGAATATAAAATAAAGTAGACTATGAAGATTTTATACAACATATATCTCAACATCAGCAATGTCAAATCCATTTTCCCCCATACAAGTAAGAAACTCGAACAAGTTTTCTTCAGTTGGGCATTAGTGGCCACTATAATGTGGCCAGATGACCTGTATAAACAAAGTAAATAAAATGTCACCATATAAAATAATACCCTAATAACTTAGTATTCAACCTTAATATTCAACCTTCAGTAAAAGCTTAGGCACAATCATGCCAACTAAGTTACATGTTAAAAATCTCAAGCTGTAGATAACTTGTGAAAATAAATGATCTGAGGTGTGATGTTTAATCCTTGTCATTTTATTCGCAATATTATAATGCATGAACTTGGTCAAGTATATAAACAACATGTGTTCAAATAACAACATGAAAGTAAAAAAATTTTATACTAATGAATTTTTTTTAACACAAAATGGTTGTAAGGCTTCCAACCAATATCATGTAATACTAATTTCATATTGAAGCTTTGGTTGTTGTTTAAATGGACATGATACCAAGTATTTTCAATTTCATAGTTAAAAGACAAAATAAAATCAAAAGAAACGTTCATAATAGAATCAAACAATAAAGAGAGGATGTCATGGAATGGACATTGCAATTATAAAAAATCTGTTTACCTATCCATCGATGCTTTATCTGGCATTTCTAAAACATTTTCTTGGCCAAAATAAACATGAGTCGGTGAAAGAATCACAACATTAAAAACCATAGGAATCCCTTCTAGAAACATTTCCAAAGTTGATGGCGCGGGTGCTTGAAGGATCTCTAACAAAAAATTAATCATATCCAATACATGTTATGCATTGTCTCCGCATCCTTTTCCAATCACATTTCCTTTAACCTACCCACAACAGAGTTAAGTAACAATAAAATGAAGGAATTGAAATATGTTTTTATCTTTCATATCTATAAAATTTGAATATGATTTGTTTAAGGAATATATTAATTCATATTTAAAGTCTTTTTGACATATGAGAAGGTATCAATCAAGCATGACATAAAAAAAAATCAACCTTAATGAGGTCCTCAAACAATTTCTACAATATCAATATTTTTCTTGTTATGATATCTTGGGTAAAAAATAAACATATATGCAAAAGAGAAATCCATATATTACTTATCTTCAAACTTTGTATATGGTGTATTCTTAGGTGGATTTTTAAGGCGTTCCTGCACCTTTACCAAACCGAATTGTATCTTGGTTAAACTATGTATCCTTTCATTCGGCATCAATTTCTACAAGATAAATGTCACACACTATTCTTTCCCATTTCTCAACATGCTACATATGATAAATTTAAAGTCACATAAAACCAAGAGAAAACCCTTTTCTAACCAAAACAAATAAACAAGCAATGCCTAGAATAAAACTTCATTCTAATATCAACGAATGAAAAGAGAGGGGACCATTTTTTCTACTTGACTTTACTTGTTTTTTTATGAAAGTGCTTGGGCTTTAGGAACCAACAAATGTGACAGAAGTTATAAATGTGAAAAAAATTATGTTGACCTTCGTAGACTTCTTGAAGCAGTCTCTTGCAACTTTTCACCAAGCCTTTCATCCATAGTAGTAAACTTAATATGAACATCCCCATCATGATTAAGAGTGTCATATTCTTCTAGAAGATTATTTGATCCAACTTCCATTTCTTTGGGCTCTAAACTAGGCCTTAACAATTGGTTAATTCTTCCATATAGTTGTAATGCTTGCATGGCATCAATAAGAATACATATGGCTCCCTTATCGCCTATAGTAATATGCAAGTTGAGTTGCCATTGTGTTGCCACAAAAGTTTCAAGATTTTTAGTTTTCTGGTAAGCTTGATAAGAATCACCCAACCAAAAGGGAAAAATGTATTCATATTCGCTGAACATTCTATTCCACCAAATCTTCCAGCGAAGTTAGCATTTCAACTCCCTAAAAAATCAATTATTTTCTCAACATCATTTCCTTTGGATTGATTTACTAATGTCCTCATTGCATGGTAAATTTTATTGTCCTAGTCCAATGTTGTCTTCTGAACAACCTTATCTATCTCGTCCACCCTCTCATTAATATTAGAATTAAGAGAAGGCTATTCATCTAAATTATCTCTACTCACTTGCTTAACCTATCCCCTTGCAATCCATAAAATATGGGTGGGCCTATATTGACTTAAAGAACAATTTTACTTTTTCCATCACCCTTATCTTCTTGATCCTGGAACAACGTAAATCTTATTTGTGATGGGATTGATTTAGAATATCAAGGCATTATCCATAATGATATTTATGAGTGATGACCTTGAGAAAAAATAAATCCTTTAGACACAGGATGGGTTGAATTCATGACACGTGTTTGTAGCACAGGAACAAAAAGAACATGAGGTGATTCTTGTTGATTTATTGACTGTTTATCCAAATATAGAATTTGTTCTTTGGGAATGGTATGTTGATGAGAAAATTTCTCCTTGAGATGATACACCTTCTCATGAGGAAATTTCTGTTGATAAAAAACATCTTGAGGCAATTGTTCATTGTAATTATGAGATGTTGAAGAGAGAAAATCTATGTTATT
Source organism: Pinus taeda (assembly GCA_000404065.3). Taxonomy (NCBI): domain Eukaryota; kingdom Viridiplantae; phylum Streptophyta; class Pinopsida; order Pinales; family Pinaceae; genus Pinus; species Pinus taeda. Next base: position 233,947 of record APFE030123283.1, on the reverse strand, counting down.
TAGTAAAGGCTACGCACACATGTTAGGGGTTTGGTAAAAGGAAAGACATTGGAGGCGAGGGAATTATGGAGATTCCCTACAACTCTTTTCCCAAATGTGACACGTAAGGGTGTATGCTTATTACACAACTATATTTGAGAACATGCACCAATTTGAAGGCAAGACTATTTTGGATGTAGGCACAGGAAGTGGTAATTTGGCAATCTAGTATGAACAAGATGATGTAAGGAAAGTTTAAGTTGTTGAAGCAACCAAAATGATAGAATATGTATATCAACATGTAATCATAAATGGTGTTATCCACATTTTCGATGGAAATGAAGGATCTATGGAGGATGTCATGTTTCTCAAAAAGTTGATGTCATTATCTCAGAGTGGATGGTGTATTTCTATATACATGAATAAATGTTTCGATGATCCATAGACGTGATTGATTTTTTATGCTGGATATAATCATGGAATCTATGTGTACACATATTATTGTTGTTTTAGTCACATGGCGGCCTTGTTGCATGCAATAGCTACATGTTACATGTTGATGAATGAAATTAAGCATTGACTATAGTTTAGTTATTGATTTTGGATTATGAAGTTGGGTTTTTGAATTGGAAATGTTAGAAAGGAGAATTCTCAAAGCTTCAATCTATAAATTTTATATTGTGTTTCTTCTTTCAACTTTTCCAATGCACTAGGGGTAAAGTGCCCCACAACTCCTAAATTGGAGACAACCATGGCCTTTAAGCATCATTCCTTCACCTACACTAGTTCTCCACACAATACCATGTTGAGGGCTCTTAGGAGGAATCAATATATTTGGGAGTGTCCAAATGCTTGAAGAAAAGGTTTGTTTATAGTTACATGGAAAATATTGTACATGTTATCCTTGATGTTCCTTCTTTCAAGCATCATACCAAGAGAGGCAACATCATTTAGGACATGCAATTGAAAAGAACTCTGAGAACTAATTTGGATTTTTTTGAGATAATATGGCTTGCCAACCATTGAAGAAAATTTTTTATGAGGCTCTAAATTTCGACATTCAAACTGTCGTGTAAGAAAGTTTCCAAGCCACATTTCTAGGACTAGTACTAAACCACATATGAAAAACAACAATACTTTCCACATTGGAGCCCAAAATCCATATTCAGATCCTTTCCCAATAGGCCTATTGTTAAGCAATAATAAATGAAATTATTCAAATATTTACGCATTCTTATTTGGGGCATAATATGATATACTTGTAATGATACATACTAGTTAACTACCGTACATGTGAAAATGTATATTGTAATTTGTCTACCAACTAGAAAGTATCTACATTTCTAAGTCAAAATTAGACATCTGCATTGACAACTAGTTTTGTTAGTTACAAAATTTCATAACATAAATGGAAAGCATTTCCAAAACATTACTTATTACGCTCATAGGCTTTAGATTGAAATTTTAATCAAGATGAAGATAATTCAAGTTCTTCTAGTGAATAATAATTTTCAACATATTTTAACCTTGTCTACAAACTTGAAGCCCAACCTCTGCCCAATCTAGCTTAGTTGTCTGGAAAATGTTGGTAGACTGAAGGGAATGAAATAAGTATTTCTTATTTTTGTCCTTTGGAGTATTGTGATGAATTTAATTCAACACATAACATTTTAGGAGCTTCCGATAGCTCACATGAACCTTCATTAGATAGGTGGAGGGGTTTCATGACATGAATCATTAAAGGAATCAAATCCATGGCACATGCAGTGCAACTAAAGAACACAAAGAACATGAATATGTGTCATGCATCACAAAAATGCATACATTGTTTCTTGTACCAAACAAAAACAAGAGGAATATCTTATGCTCATCACATAAGACCTAATTTCACATTGAATTGATGTGGAGCAAAAAATAATGAAATACCAGCAATTGTTGTATTTGTGTAAATTGGTGTATGGTGCAACAAAGGTTCAACACCTTCTGGAACAAAAAAAAAATTGTCATCATCCTCCTTATAAATTGTCCCCTCATGGAGATTAGTCTGATGAAAAGAAGTTGGGTGAATCAAAGGATCAAAATAAAATGCTGGTAAATCTAGATCTAAAGTTTTTATATAGATCACCATGCTACTATGATATACGCAAACTTAAATTTATTAGGCCTCTTGTTATAGAGATGAGGAATTGAAATTATATACTTTGTTTGAAGTGGAGAATGGATAATAAGCTTATTAATATCATTGAAATCATTCCATTTTTCATCACCCTTCTCCATATATTGGTACAAAGGATCAAACTTTGGCCCTCTTGTTGTTAAAATAGACATGTTAGTAAAAGTTTGAACTTGATTGCAACAATAGAAGTTATGACAAGAGAAAATAGAATACATGACCAAATATTGACCCAAAAATTTCCTGGGCATTGGCTTCATAATACCTAATATGCACATGTTCAATGCTTTTGTTTTGAAAAATGACTCCATATCGAAGAGAGAGATAGAAATAGTTTTTGTCAATCAAGTCATAAAATAGTTGTCCTATGAAAGGATGCAAAGTTGCCAGGATGGGAAGTGATAATTGCAACCTTCTATAACTAGGCCCATTTATAAGTTTTTTTTTTCAACTTTTCACTAGGGGCTTGTTGACATAAAACCATGTGTGTACAACAAAATCTTCTTCCTCATACAACTCCAACTGGATAGGTTCAAGAGTGTCCACATGTAACAAATTTTTTGCATAATTTAAAGGAGGTTCCTCATCATCAAATGGTGGAAAGAGAATTATTTTAAAATGTAACCTGTCTCTTTTTTCTCTCTGCATTATGATCCACACTATACCCCACTATAGTCAAGTTTCCAATTAGGCACAATTATTTATCGTAAGATTAAAAAAGCAAGAATAGAATCCAAATTTCAAAAGAACATGAACGTTACATGTGCCATATATATGGGCTAAACAACCCATGATATTTAATTAGAAAAAGTGATAGCCCTAGTTATGTGATAGAGTACCTTCATATAATGAACCTAAATAGGAAACATTTATTAAATATAGAAAGCATAATGCACCAAATGCGCTCCTCTATTGCCATAATAGGAAACTAAGTAATATAAATATACACAAGGATTACAGTTTAGTAAAAATATATTATGATAACGATTAGTTACTAATTAAATGGTTTCATGAGAAAGGAATTTTATTTTTAGATGGCTCCCATTGTGAGCATTTAGGGTTTGTCCTGCACTTGTCGATCCATATTAGATTCCGCTACGAAATGGTGAAATGGATCATGGATTGTGTTACCTCCACCTCTTTTGCAATCCTTACAAATGGCTCGGTCTCAGACTTCTCCAAATATTTGAGGGGTTTGTGCCCCACTTTCCACTTATTTGTTCATTATGATGACTAATGTTGGGTTTTGTTATTCTTTCCATGACTAGCTGACGTAGTTAACTACGGGGTTAGAGGGGGGGTGAGGCCCCCCCTTCGTTACATCAATTGCACAACAGGGGGTTCATAGGGGGGCGGAAGCGCCCCTTGTCCGAGGGGTTTGAGGGGGATAGGTAGCCCCACTCTACGTGGTCCAGGGCAGTGCCACAGAAAAAAAAAAAAATTGGACCCTATATTAGGTTGGGTGGACCTAGCTATGGTTTTGTGCATGATTTTTATTCATGGTTTTGAATGCAATGGTTTTCGGTCCATGGTTTTAGACACGATGGTTTTCAGTCCATGGTATTGGATGCTTCGGCATGTATAAATATTTATTGTAACATTGAAAGGAACATAATGAAAAATCAAGCTAGTAGTCTCGGTTTTAGGATCCAGGGGAAAATCTCTGCACGTATATGTTTTATGTGTTATGCTCTCGCATTGTTTATTTTCTATGTTTTAGAAATCATATGCAGGTAATTTCTGTACGAGGTTAAAACCTACATTTGGTATCAGAGCTATTTTGGCTTCAAGGGGATGGCTTTGTTGCTGAGGGCTTTCGCTCAGGCCTATGGTAGACCCCGTTCAGTGGAAGATTTGTGGGATCGATTCTAGTAGTGAAATAAGGTGGCGAGTAGTGGAAAGATAGAGATCAAGAAATTTAATGGTCAAAGTTTTGAGTTGTGGAAACTCAATATGGAGGATCTGTTCGTGGATAAAGATCAGTGGATCATGGTAGATCCGCGTACTAAACCAACGGGAGTTTCTGATAAATAATGGAAGAAGTTGGATCAAAAAGTAAAGAGAACAATACGATTGTGTGTCTAAGTTTTAGTATTGCTCAATGTATTAGGGGAAGCTACGACGAAGGCTTTATGGGACAATTTAGGGACTTTGCACCAGTCTAAATCTCTGGTGAATAAATTGTTCCTACAGAAAGAGATGTATAACCTGAGGATCAAATATGAACACTTGGTAACAGAGCATCTGAATTCATTTAATACTATGGTAATTCAGTTATCGTTTGTTGACATCAAAATTTTAGATGAAGATAAGTGCATTATTTTTTGTGTTCTCTACTAGATTCATGGGATAGTCTGGTTATTGCAATAGGTAGCAATGCAGTTGCCTTGTAGTTTGATGAAATAGTCTCAATTTGGCTGACGGAGGAGATGAGACAAAAAAATATGGAAAGCCAGAATGGTGATGCCTTGTCTGTACGAGGACAGTCCCAGAACAAAAACAAAAATAAGTCATCGAGTGGGAAATCTAAATCTAGAGGGAGATCTAAATATTCAAGGAAACCTGTAAAGGTGGTGTGCTCGAAATGCGGAAAGGAAGGACACTACAAAAGGGACTGTAAACCTAAAGCTTTTGACAAAGGAAAGGGATCTGATGATGATGCTTTTGCAAAGGCGAAAACCACCTCAGATGAAGGTGGGGATGTGTACTTGGATTCTTCAAGTACACATGTAGATCATGAGGCATGGTTGATTGACTCAGGTGCATCCTTTCACTTCACTCCCCATAGAGAGTGGTTCTACGAGTATGAGAAATATGATGGTACTAATGTCTTCTTAGAGGATGATACGAAGGCTAGAACCATTGGTCGTGTAAAAGTAAAGTTGAAGTTGCAAGATGGAAGGGGTAGAACACTTCTGAGTCTTATCCATATTCCTACATTGGCTAGAAATCTAATTTCTGTAAGCAAACTGAATGATGCAGGTGTAAAAATAGTGTTTGAGAAGGATACCTACAAGATGATTCAGAGAGAACTCGTATTGATGCGGGGAGATAGAATTGGAACTCTATACAAGCTAGCAAGGTAGCACTACTATTGATGGGTGCAATAGTTTTGTGGTTCTTGAAAGTGGACTAGAAAATCTAATGGTCTCCGAAGAGAAGGCCATGCTATGGCATAAAAGGCTTGGACATATTGGAGAGAAGGGCCTTCGAATACTTCATGGTAAAGATGTGGTAGAAGGTATGAGTAATAGCTCTTTGGATTTTGATTTCTGTGAAAATTGCGTATATGGGAAGCAGATTTGGGTGAGTTTCCCCTCTGATGGTAAGAGGGAAAAACAAATATTAGAGCTTGTGCATAGTGATGTGTTTGGACTTATGAAGGTTGCGTCACTGGGTAATTCTGTGTACTATGTATCATTTATAGATGAATTCTCAAGGAATACATGGATATATTTCCTTAAGAAGAAATCTAAAGTCTTTGACAGTTTTAAATAATTCGAGGCTTTGGTGGAAAACTAGATAGAGAAGAAGATAAAGGTGTTGTGGACAGATAACGGTGGAGAGTTTTGCAGTAAGGAATTTGAAGAATTCTGTAAGAAGTGTGGTATAGCATGGTATAAGACTACTCCATATACACCTCAGCAAAACGAAGTTGCAGAAAGAATGAACAAGACATTGATGGAAAGGGCAAGAAGCATGCTTAGTGGTGCTGGGTTAGGACAAGAATTTTGGGTAGAGGTGGTGGAGACCGCATGTTACATGGTCAATAGATCACCTTTATCAGCATTGGAGGATAAGACTCCACAAGAGGTATGGACTAGTAAGAAACCCTCTCTTTCACATCTAAGGTATTTGGACGTGATGCATATGTACATGTTCCAAAGGAGAAATGAACCAAATTGGATAGTAAATGTGAAAAGTGCATCTTTATTGGGTATAAGGATGGTTTAAAGGGTTATAAGCTTTGGAAGCCAGTAACAAGGAAGGTTATGTACAAACAAGATGTGGTGTTCAGAGAGGTGAAATATGCTCTTAAACATGAAGTCCAACCAAAGGAACTTGAGAAGATAGAGTTTGAGCTAAAGGAGGAAGAATCAGACTCTACAGTAGAGGAGGAATCAGATTTGAAGAGCCAATAACTTCGGGTGTGAGAAGATCAGTTCGATAAAGAAGGCAACCAGAAAGGTATATTCCATCTACTTTTTGTTCAAAATTTGCTTTATCTATTACTGATGATTATGATGATCCCAAAACTGTGAAGGAAGCAGTAGATTCAAAGAATGGAAAAGTTTGAAAAGAGGCCATGGTTGATGAAATGGAATCTTTGCACAAAAACGAGGCTTGGGATCTGGTGGAGTTGTCAGCTGGAAGGAAACCCATTGAAAATAAATGGGTGTTGAAGAAGAAGACAAATGCAGAAGGAAAGGGGGAGAAATACAAAAATCAGTTGGTAGCAAATGGTTATTCCCAAGAGTTGGGAATTGATTTTGGTGATATTTTCTCCTGTTGCCAAGGTAGCTTCTATTAGATGACTTTTATCTGTTGTTACTGCTTTTGATTTTGAGGTAGAACAGATGGATGTGAGGACAACATTTCTTCACAAGGATCTGTAAGAGGAGATCTACATGAAGGAACCTGAAGGCTTTGCGGTGAAGGGTAAGAAAGAATTGGTATGCGAGTTAAAGAAGTCTCTGTATGGGTTAAAACAGTCACCAAGGATGTGGTATCAGAAATTTTATACATTTATACAGGGACTTGGCTTCAACAGAAGCAAAGTAGATCACTGTGTGTATTTTGAATTAATTCATGATTGTGTTACTTATCTGGTCTTGTATGTGGATGATATGTTGCTGGTTGGAAATGACAAAGAAATTATCTAGGATTTGAAGACCCAGTTGTCCTCCAAATTCGACATGAAAGATCTTGGTGCTACAAACTATATTTTGGGCATGGAAATTAAAAGAGATTGGGAAAAGAGGAAGCTTTGGTTAAACAAGAGGAAGTATGTTAAGACAATATTGCAGAGATTTAATATGTAAGATACTAAACTGGTGAAGGTTCTTATTCTTGTAGGTGTAAAGTTATCTACTAAACGGTGTCCCAAGACACAAGAAGAGGATATGTCCTGTGTTCCATATGCAAGTGTAGTTGGTAGCCTAATGTATGCGATGGTATGTATTAGACCAAACATTGCACATGCAGTGGGAGTATTGAGCAAATTTATGTCAAAACTAGGGAAGGAGCATTGGACAACAGCGAAGCAGGTTTTCAAGTATTTACGTGGCACTAGTGATTATGGCTTGTGTTACCAAGGAAGACCAGGATTGGATAGAGTTTTTGATATATGTGGCTTTGTTGATGCAAACTGGGTTGGATATCTGTATCAGAGAAGATCTACAAGTGGGTATGTGTTTAACCTATTTGGAGGTGTAGTCAGTTGGAAGAGTAAGAAATAATCTGTAGTGGCACTATCAACTACAGATGCAGAATACAAGGCAGCCACTCATGCATGCAAGAAAGCAGTTTGGTTGCAGATATTGTGTTCAAGTATGGGGTTCGTATAGGGAGCTATAAGGATAGACTATGATAGGCAAAGTGCAATTTTCTTAGCAAAGAACCCTGCTTACCATTCAAAGACAAAGCACATTGATGTTCAGTATCACTTTGTGAGGGATATGATAGAAGACAAAAAGGTATTGCTGGTAAAGGTGGACACTTGAAGAATACTGCAAATGCGTTGACAAAATCTGTGAGCTCTGAGAAGTTCTCTTGGTGTAGATAAACAATGGGTATTGCAGGGCTAGATAAATGACTAAGCTCTCTTGTGGCTCCCTATGGAAAGAAAACAAAAAGAGAGAGAATGTTGGGTTGTGTTATTCTTTCCACAAATAGCCAACGTAGTTAACCAGGAGGTTAGAGGGGAGGCAAAGCCCCCCTTCATTGCGCCAATTGTGCAATGGCGAGTTCACAAGGGGGTGGCAGTCCCCCCTATCTATAGAGTTTGAGGGGGGCTGGTAGCCCCCCTCTATGGGGTACGGGGCAACGCTCCAATAAATTTTTTTTGGGTCCTATATTAGGTTGGGCAGACTTACCTATGGTTTTTTGCATGATTTTCGCACATGGTTTTGGATGCGATGGTTTTCGGTCCATGGTTTTGGACACGATGGTTTTTGGTCCATGGTATTGGATGCTTCGGCATGTATAAATACATATTGTAACATTGAAAGGAACACAATGAAAAATCAAGTTGGTAGTCCCAAGTTTGGGATCCAGGGAAAATCTCTGTGTGTATGTGTTTTATGTGTTATGCTCTCACATTTTTTATTTTCTGTGTTTTAGAATTTGTATGCAGGTAATTTCTGTATGGAGTTAAAACCTACAAGGCCCTTAGAAGAATAATTTATGCTACCATAAAGGAAATATTTCTGCAGGGATTTTCAATTGGAAGGAATTTGGATTGGTCTCCACTTGTTTCCTGAGGATGATGTGTTGTTATTTCTTCATGTCTTCAACAATGAGTGTTTGAGAAAGAAGGAGGTTCTAAAATTATATGGGAAGGTGATATGGATTGTCATAAATGAGAAAAAATGGCCATTTAAGTGATATATTTTCAAAGTTATCCCTTGATATTTTGAAATGGGATTGTTCCTTTGTTCATAAAACATGTTAGATGGTATTAGATATTTGGGTTTTAATTTAAAAACCAAATACTTACTAGAAAGAATGCTAGCAAAGGCTAGTGGATAAATTTGATCATCTGTGGAGACAACTCTGGATATCTAATGTGTTACCCACCACCCGTGTATAATATCTCTTTTGGAAAATATCCTCAAACACCACTGATTTCACTAAGTTAAATGAGGTTTACCTATGAGATATTGTATCAAATAGTTTGTAAATAAATTATTGTAGGCGTATTTATGAGTATTATCACATAAAAAAATAGTGCAACAACAATTGTATATTTGTATGGACAACCCAGTTCAAGAGTAGTAGTTACATAACATTTAACACTTAAATGTGAATGCTACAACCTAATTTAAACTAGTAATTCTCCCATATAGAAACCCATAAATATATACGTCAAATGTACAAGCATTATAGAGTCATCAAGTAAACAAATAACATCCATAAACTGTGAGGAAAAAAAGATTTATAGTTAAGAGCATAAATTCAAATATACAATTCCAATGGGAATGTAACACCTAGAAAATGTCCAAACTCATATAAAAATTACAGTTGACTATTTGATGATCCTCGTGGGTGCACAGGGAGAACTTAGGCCTTCTTACTTGATAGGTTGCTACAACTTCCAACTTGATATATGAAATTGATGATGAATGTGCATCAAAGCTCAATCCATGGATGTAACTTCAAATGTAGGAAAAATTATATCACATGGCCTCTCTTTGGTTATGTGCAAGGAAATTTAGTCATTTCTAAAATTGGTGGTCTCAATACATAAATTTCTTGGCCTCCAAGTGTTGGAAATACATATATATATATGACACGAACTCTTTAAGATTGACTCAAACCTTCTAGAAGACAGAATCTGACCCCTCTATGATACTAAAAATTCTAAAATGATTAATATGCCCTTGGAGAGATAAAGAAAATCAGAAATAGCATTATTTCCTCCTATTTGGACCTCTGAAATAACTTTTCATATTACACCACAATAGAACCACGGCCTTAAGAGGTTATTTGTGTGTCAAGCTTAACTAGTTCGATCCTCCTACTATAAAACAAATTCAACCTCACTAATAGTGTTCACAAGAAACAAATTCAGCCTCTATAATTGATAACCTCAGGCACCATGATCAATATGGTTTTGAAGGCCATCCAAATTTTATGAAACACTGTAGTGTATATACCCAGAAGTATCTTGAAGAACACTCATCTTTTTTGTTTTTCTTTTGTGTTTTCAATCTAGCTCAGTGTCGATGTTTTGATTTCTATTTGGGTTGATTGATTGATGATAATTTAGGCCACCAGTCAATCCATAAAAATTTGTGTATGAATGAGGAATTTCAAATCATGTTTAGGAGAGGAGGGGTTCTTTTACGTTCCAATTGAATAATTCAATACGAATTGGTCTTGCTCTATGTTGAAACCCCTGAACATTTAGGGTTGGGCTCAATGCATTCATTCATTATTGGAAATGACTATTTTTCTTAATACCTTGCAAGGAAATTTTTGAGAGGGGGCATCCATCTATTTGATTTAGGTTTCTAGGATCCCTTTATCCCCATAGACTCAATGCATATTTTACAATATTCTCATCTCACAAATGGCATGATTCAACATTCATATGGATAAGCATGTCATGTCTAGGAGTAAAGTTATTTTATCATTGATCCCTTTTCCAAAATGGCTCTGCTGGGTTTGTTCCTTCTGTGGAACTAGGAATTTAATTTTTTTGACCTAGGCTAAACTGTAAATGGGTCACATTGTTTCCTTAGGAAACTTATGATTGGTGGCATGTGAACATTACCTAGGCCTCCTGGATTCTGTTTTCCTGGAAATGTATTGTTTTACCAGAGCCACCAAACATTTTTTTGTTCAATGTGGATGAGCTATGATCCCTTCTTTCTTTGGTGGATCAAAAATCCAAGCTGATTTTGGATGAGGGGCATGTGTGGAGAACTAGATACCAAGACAATTGGGACTTACTAAAAGTAGTGACAAATTCAATAAGAGGGGCATATCCTAATTAGCATCAACATGATTTTATTGTGTTGAATGAAAAGGCTGACTACCCTGAGAATAATGACCATTTTCAGCCTATATAACTATTAATATAATTTCAAACATAATTGTTGTTCACTTGAATCCATTTCTATCTCATTGTATTTCTACTGAAAAAATTGGCTTTCTAGAAGGTCAGCACATTCATGAAGAAATAGGGTGGATGCAAGAAGGTGTACATTCAATTAAGATTCATAAAATCGCAATATTAGTTTTAAAAATAGATCTCCTAAAATCCTACAAATGATTATCTTGGTCTTTCCTACACTTGTCAGTTCATATTGTATTCCCCTATAAAATGGTGAAATGGATCATTGATTGTGTTACCTCCACTTCTTTTGCAATCCTTACAAATGGTTCATTCTCAGACTTCTCCAAATATTTGTGGGGTTTGTGCCAAGGCTACCTACTTTCCACTTTTTTGTTCCTTATGATGATCGAGGCCCTTAGCAAAATATTGTTTTCTTCCACAAATGAAATATTTCTACATGGAGTTTCAATTGGAAGGAATTTGGATTGATCTCCACCACGTCTCCACTTGTTTCTTATGGATAATGTGTTGTTATTTCTTCATGTCTTAAACAATGAATGTTTGAGAACCAAGGAGGTTCTACAATTATATGGGAAGGTGATGGGGATGGTCATAAATGAGAATAAATTGGCCATTTAAGTGATATAGTTTCAGAGTTATTAGTTGGTATTTTGAAATGGGATTATTCCTTTGTTCATAAAACATGTCAGATGGTATTATATATTTGGGTTTTAATTTAAAAACCAAATACTTATTGGAAAGTATACTCATTGAGGCTGATGAGAAAAGTTGATCATTCGTGGATACAACTTCACTTATCTAGTGTGTTACCCACCGCTAGTGTGTAATATCCCTTATAGAAAATATCCTCAAACACCACTGATTTCACTAAGTTAAATTAGGATTCCCATTGAGATATTGTGTCAAATAGTTTGTAAATAAATTATTGTATGTCTATTTCTAGGATTTATCACATAAAAAATGAGTGTAGCACCAATTATATATTTGTATGGATAGCCTAGTTCAAGAGAAGCAGTTACAGATAATTTAACAATTAAATGTGAATGTTATAACCTATTTTAAACTAGTATTTCTCCCATATAGAAACCCATAAATATATACATCAAATGTGCAAGCATTATAGGGTTGTCAAGTAAATAGAGAACATCCATAAAATATGAGGAAAACCTGATTTGTAATTAAAATCATAAATTCAAATATACACTGCCAATGGGAATGTAACACCCATAAAATGTCCAAACTGATATAAAAATTAGAGTTAATTGTTTGATGATCCTCTTGGGTGCACTGGGAGAATTTTGGCCTTCTCACGTGATAGGCTGCTACAACACTTTCCAACTTCATATGTGAAATTGATGATGAATTTAACTTCAAATCTGGAACAAATTATATCAGTTGGCCTCTCTTTGGTTCTATGCGAGGAAATTCATTCATTTCTGAAATTGGTGGTTCAATACATAAATTTCTTGGCCTGCAAGTCCTAGAACTACATATAAATATGACACAACCTCTTTAAGATTGACTCTACTCTTTTAGAGACAGAATCTGACCCCTCTTTGATACTAAAAATTATGAAATGATTAATATACCCTTAGGGAGATCAAGACAATTAGAAAGAGAATTTTGTCCACCTACTTGGCCCTATGAAATAAATTTTTGTCTTGCACCACAATAGCAGCATGGCCTTGAGAGATAATTTGTGTGTCAAGCTTAACTAGTTCGATTCTCCTAGTAAAAAAAAAAATCAATGTATGTAATTAATAACCCCTAGCATTGTGATCAAAGCGGTCTTGGAGGTCACCCAAATTTTCTGAAACACTCTATCCTATATACCCAAAGGTATCTTGAAGAAAATTTGGAAAATAACTTTCTGTGGGACCCAAAACTAAAATAATTGTGATAAAAGTTCAGTGAATAATGCAATCCAGAATAGAGTTGGTTTGGTTTGTAAAAGATATGTGTTCTACCCAAAGTATAAGTATATATATATATATATATAATCTTGAATAGCTTAAGTTAAATAGATACCTAACAATCTAAAAATTAGAAAAAAGTTTATTTTATTTCATATAAATCCTATAGACATATTTTTGCATTTCTTAAAATGAAAAGAAAATTGTTCCTGTAATCACATTATTGGACTTTGCAACTACTTGTTCAGTTTCTTTTCATCTAGCACAGGAAATAGACAATGAGTCGGTAGTCTCTTTGGTGATTCATGTTTGAGTTCCAAAGTTTGCTAATCCAAATTAAAAGGATCAAATAATAGTCCTTGACAACCCTTTTAATAAATAAAGTTGCATCAATTATTTCAATCAATAAAGATGATGTAGTTCCAATTATTTATTAGGAATTAACATCAAATTTTGAAATGAAAAAAAATGTTATTCTCTCACATACAATTATCTGAAATCCATTCTTTGTAAATTTGAATCTTCCTACCAAGTTTCATTTTCATGCTTCCTGTCCACAGTTGTTACAATGTAACAATATCTTCTCAATGAAAATGCATGATAATCTAACAACATACATCGGCCAAAAGCATTTCAAGCTTCCAAACAAGTTTCATTTTCATGCTTCATGTCCACAGTTATTATAGTGTAACAACTTCTTAATGAGCATGCACTAGAATCTAACAGCATACATGAGACAAAAGAATTCATCTTATCAAATTGTATTGCACGCTAAGAACATACCTGATCTTATGAGACCTAGTTTGAACTCGACAGATAAGGAATTGCAGTATTATTATTTATAAGCTTTGATGATATTGATTTAATGAACTAACACAGACTATCAATTTTTCCTCTGACTAATCTGTATCAATAAAGTACATTATTTATTCTTCTTCTATATAGACTTCTGGAGCTGAATTGTGTAAGTAGGCTAAAACGTCGGACCTTTCAGGACTTTTAATGCAAACACTCTACCTATCCTCAAGGACAGAAGAAGTGTTTTGAATGGGAAAATTATCTGCCCTACTTACACAGTTCACCTCCAAAAGTCTATCTACATATCTTGAAGAAATTTTGGTAAATAATTTTCTCACACATATCCACCTTTTGGGAAAACTCCCACTCCCAATTTTCTTCGGATTTTCATCTCCGAAAATAAACTTTGGACTCAAATTATACATTTAAAGTATATAGCCTTGGATTTGATTTTGGATTATATTTGGTCCACGAGATAAAGTATCATTAACGTCTTATCAACGGAAAGCATTAACTTTGGATTTTCCAAATATTGGTCAGTACTTTGCTTGGAAGATTGGTAATGGATCTCGAGTCGAGATGGGGGCTGACATGACTATGGGCTATAACAGGCATTGTTTTCTTGCTACAAACTGGATCTACTAGCTTAAATTGATAGAATAATGTACCTTGAATTTGGTTAGACATCCCTTGTGGAAACAGGGGTGGTTAAGTGCAGCTGATACCAATCTTGATAGGAATTTTGTAGCACTATGGGATGATTATATCAAGGAGTTGACAAGGGCTCATATTTGGATTAATAGGCCTTGGACAAGTTGATTTGGGTATACAATCAAGTTGGAGGTACATATTGGTTAAGCTAGAATACTTGTCAAGGTGTGCTGTAAACAACAGGCCTCTAGATTGGTGGAGGAAGAAATTATGGCAGATCAAAGCCCCTCCAAAGTCTATGTTATTTATGTAGTTTGTTATACTATATAAGGTTCTTACATTAGAGATGCTATAGATACATCAGGTCCTCATAGACTATCCTTGTGTCAACAGGATGGAGTTGATGTCACATTTGTTTTATAACTTGTGCTTTTAGTTAGCAGGTTTGATCGAAGGTTGAAAGAATGAAGGATAAAAATTCTTGTTGGCACCAGAACACTATTTCAGAGTGCTTCCTTGATTAATTTATCAAAAAATATTTAAATTCAATTTGTTTGGTTCCTCTACTCGTCTTATGGAACATAAAAATATCTCAATATAAAGACCTTGTTGTAGTGCCTACCATCCTACAAAAGTAGGTTTGTGCATAGGTTCGTGCCAAGATGCAATAAATCAATATCATGATGATGAGATCATGTGCACCCCCCCTAGTGACAAGGGAATCCCATGGGCTTACTCCAATGGAGCTAGCCAAGATGGGGATACATCTTTAGGCTTGGGCTTTATCATTTTTCTTAGAACTCACACTATTGAATTCAAATCTAGCTTCAGACATGACTCAAATGATAAGGCCAAGGTTTCAACGTTGTTCTATGCATTGAAGATGACAACAAGAAAGCAGATTAGATAATTTTTCACAGATTAACTATTGGTCATCAATTGGAAGTTAGGGTTGTTGCAGGTGAATAATATATCTCTTCTAGCACTTGCGCAACAATTGATAAATGTCTCTCATCAATTTGATCATAGTAGTTTCTCTCATATCTATGGTGAATCAAATGAGAGGGTAAATCATCTCTCTAATGAGGGACTTCTTATGGCTGCTTAGCATTATTCTTGGTGCTAAGAGGGTATACAGGTGGATGGTAGGCCAGATTTCTAAATATGTTGTAGGTTTGAGACTTTTTTTATAATCTGTTTAATCAGTCATTTATATGGGATCAAAACAATTACGATAATGGAGAAGTTTTATTTTCTTTTCTTTTCTTCTGTAAAGTAATGGTCTAAGGTCTGTCTGGTTTGAATGGTTCCTAATCCTGTTTTCTAGTAGTGACGAAGGCACCTCAAGAATTTACCTTTGAATTCATCTCAAATAAGAGTTATGTTTTCCCTTAGGTAGAAAATAATTAGAAAAAAAACATAATGGTAAATTGGAGATGCAATAGATTAGTGAGATAATTTGTTGATGGGATAGTGATAATGATTGGTATTCTTATGCTATGATACCAAAACAGAAAACCATTCTCATGCACCCATGGTCTTTAGACTCAATTATGTCATTACAAGTGATTTTTAATTCTGGTTTAAGTTGTTCCACATGGTGTCTCTAAACATAGCTTCTATATCCACAATACTTTTATTTAACCTCATCTACCTCACTAGAATCAAATTGCATACTATAAATTAATAGCAACTCTCAAAAAAATTAAGCACCCCATATATTTTACTCTTTTATATACATTTTCAACCCCCTATACTAGCAACCTTCTCATTGATAAACTCAACAAGTTTAACTTGCAGTCTTTTCCTACATTATAACTTAGTGTTGTAGTATTTCATATCATCTAAATAGGAACCTGAAGTCCACCATGTGTATGAATCTATGCCTTGTAGTGTTATGGTAGACTAAATGTATTGCATCACCTATTGGACATGTTTGTTCTCAACAATTCCTGATCATGTAAGAACATTGCCTATTGATATGGCACAAATTCTTCACCTTTAGGTATTAGCCTCATATAACTAAT
Source organism: Pinus taeda (assembly GCA_000404065.3). Classification (NCBI taxonomy): domain Eukaryota; kingdom Viridiplantae; phylum Streptophyta; class Pinopsida; order Pinales; family Pinaceae; genus Pinus; species Pinus taeda. The sequence goes on along the minus strand of APFE030123283.1, from coordinate 217,603 downwards.
TAGAATTACCAATAGAAGGCTTCAAACCATCCCTTTTGCAAGTGAAACCACACTTTGGATAAGACTTTTACAAGCTCATTTCTACTTTTCGAATTTGCCAAAACTACCCCAACAACATAAATTTCTTGGCTTCCATGAGCTGGAACTACATATATATATGACACAATCTCTTTAAGGTTGACTCAGCCCTTCTAGAAGACAGAATTTGACCCCTCTATGATACTAAGAATTCTAAAATGATTAATATGCCCTTATAGAGATGAACACAATCAGAAAGAGCATTATGTCCTCCGATTTGGCCCTCTAAAATAACTTTTCAGTCTTGCACCACAATAGCAACATGGCCTTGAGAGATGAATTTTGTGACAATCTTATCTAGTTCAATCCTCCTAGTACAAAACAAATTCAACCTCACTAACAGTATTCACAAGAAACAAATTCAGCCTCTCTAATTGATAACCCCTAACATTGTGATCAAAGCAGTCTTGGAGGCCATCCAAATTTTTTGAAACACTCTAGCATATATACCCAAAGGTATCTTGAAGAAAATTTAGAAAACAATTTTCTATGGGATCCTGCACTAAAATAATTGTGATAAAAGTTTAGTGAATAATGCAATCTAGAGCAAAGTTGGTTTGATTTGTACAGGTATGAATTCAGCCTAAGGTTATTATATATATATATAATATATATATAATATATATATATATATATATATATATATATAATAGGTTTTCTAAATAGACACCTCACAAACTAAATGTTAGAAAAAAGTTTATTTTATTTCATATAAATCCTATAGACATATTTTTCCATTTCTTATAATGAAAAGCCTGTAATCGCATCATTGGACTTTGCAACTACTTGTTCATTTTTTTCTTGTCTAGCACACAAAATAGACAATGAGTCGGTAGTTCCTTTGGTGATTCATGTTTTAGTTACAAAATTTGCTATTTCAAAATCAAAGGATAAAATAATATTCCTCAACAACTCTTTTAATCAATAAAGCTTCACCAATTCTTTAATAGGTTTGTTAAATAGATACCTCAGAAACTAAATGTTAGAAAAAAAAATATTTTATTTCATATAAACCCTATAGACATATTTTTCCATTTCTTATAATGAAAAGCCTATAATCACATCATTGGACTGTGCAACTACTTGTTCAATTTTTTCTTATCTAGCACATGAAATAGACAATGAGCCGGTAGTTCCTTTGGTGATTGATGTTTTAGTTACAAAGTTTGCTAATTCAAAATCAAAGGATCAAATAATATTCCTTAACAACTCTTTTAATCAATAAAGCTTCATCAATTCTTTTAATGAATAAAGTTGATGTAGTTCCAACTATTTATTAGGATTGTACATCGAATTTTGAAAATGAAAAAAGATCATTATTCTCCCACATACAATTATCTAAAATCTATTCTTTGTACATTTCAATCTTCCTTCCAAGTTTCATTTTGATGCTTCCTATCTACAACTGTTACCTCTTGGTGTCAAGTTTACTAATGAGCTTTACCAACATTTTTTTTAGCCTAATCCTAGCTTAGCTTTACCAAAGGGTTAGTTTTAAATATTAGCTTCGCTTTACCAAATGGTTACCAACCCTTAGCTTAGCTTTATACCTTTTTTTTACCTCCATCTTCTTCCTTCAACTTGTAAACCCATTTATTCTGCAATGTTGTTTTACCTCCAAGCAACCTAACTAAGTCCCAAGTCTGGTTATGTGCTAAGGAGTCCATCTCTTCTTTCATGGCTTGCTCCCACTTCTTCTTGGTTTCCACGTGCACTGCTTCTTCATAACATTCTAGTTCACCAAAATCAATCTACATAATATAATGAAGGAGAGTATCGTTCAGGGGGTCTACTTATCTAGGTAGATCTTCTAACACCACTTTCAGGTGTTTGAGGTGCTTGTTGTTGTCGTGGTTGTTGTTCTAGCCATTGATCATTATGATTTTCAGGAACCATCACTTTTTTTGTGATCTCATCAAGCACTATGTATTCTCTGTTCTCTTTTTCTTGTTTCTTTTCCTGCAGTTGATCCTTATAAAAAACCTTTTCATTGAATATGACATCTCTGCTCCTAATGATTTTGTGTTTTTCATAATCATAAAATTGATAACCAAATTCATTAACACCATATCCAATTAAAGTACATTTCTTTTATTTTGCCTCAAGCTTTGTTCTATTTTCTTTATTAATGTCGACAAAGGCTTCACAACCAAAAGTTTTTAAAAATGAGTAGTTTACGTTTTTACCTGTCCATGCCTCCTCTAGAATACCACCATCCAAGGAACTTGAAGCCATCTATTTATTAGATAAATAGCAGTATCTACAAGATCTGCCCAAAATTGTAAAGGCGATCCTGCATGCAATCTCATGCACCTTGCACGCTCCATGACTGTTTTGTTCATCCTTTCTGACACACCATTTTCTTGTGGTGTTCCTAGATCTATCTTCTCTTCGTGAATTCCATTCCCTAAACAATACCTATCAAAATCTTTGTTACAATATTCACCTATATTATCTGATCTGAGACACTTCAACCTTTTACCTGTCTCATTTTCAACCAAAGCTTTCCATTTATTGATAGTATCAAATACATATGATTTATTTCGAATACATTAAATCCAAGTTTTTCTAGTTGCATCATCAATAAAAGTAACATAATAATGAGAGCCACCAAGAGATGATACCTAAGCAGGTCCCCATACATATGTATGCACAAGCTCTAATTTTTCACTTTTCTTTTCTTTCCCAACTCTGAGGAATTTGAATCACTTCTGTTTTCCATAAACAAAATTCTCATAGAATTTTAAATCAACATGCTTTAAACTTGGCCACAAATTTCTTGAGTGAAGAATTTGCATCCCCTTCTTACTCATGTGCCCGAGCCTATGATTCCACAATGTCGTATCTTCTCCTGTAGAGGTTAAAGCATTAACAAAAATAGAAATATCATTGCATAAATACAATGTACCAACATTTTCTCCTTTTGCTATTACCAGGGATCCTTTAGTGACCTTCCAGGTTTTATCTGTGAAAGTAGTTACACAGCCTTCACCTCCCAACTACGTTTTTGAAATTAGATATTTCTTTAGCTTTGTAACATGCCTTACCTCCTTCAATAGCCATTGATTTTCATTTTTTTGTTTTATGAAAACTGTACCCATTCCAATGATTTTACAGGGTTTATCATCACCCAATCAAACCTGTCCAAAATCTCCTTGAACATAATCATGAAAATGTTTCCTATTATGTGTGGCATCGAATGAGGCCCTTGAATCTACCACCCATACATCAATAATATTTACTAATGAAATAATCAATGCATCTTGCAACACATCACATGTTACATTCGCTTCATGATTATTTTCTTGATACGTGTCTCCTTATTTTCCCTTCCAAGACTTGCAGTCTTTCTTGAAGTGTCCTTTCTTCCCACATTTTTAGCACACTACCCCCAATATGGACTTAGATCTACCTTTTCTTGACTTAACTGCGATATCTAGGGCTCTTCCCTCATTTCGTTTTTCTTCCCCTAGTCTCTGCAGTCAAAGCATTACCTGATGTCTCACTGGAGCTTTTCCGTCGCATTTCCTCGCTAAGGATTGCATTGAAAACATCATCAAACTTTAAAGTACTAGATCCAAAGACAGAGTTACTAATGAACATAACTAAACCATTCCAACTTTCTGGCAATAATCATAGAAATAACAGAGCCCTAACTTCATCATCAAAAGTTAGCCCTACAGAACATAACTAACTAGTAACTGTATTAAATTCATCTAAATGATCAGCAACAGATCCACCTTCCAACATCTTCATATTTAATAAATTCTTCATAAGAAATACCTTATTTGATGTCAAGGGCTTTTCATATGGTTTGTCCAATGTCAACATTAAACCCTTTGTTGTCATGTCCTTTGAAATATTAAATGTTACTGAAGCTTCTAGGCACATTTGTATTGTTCCAAGTGCTTTTCTTCGAGAATATCGCATTCTGTGTCTGCCATACTCGTCGGCTTCTTTTCCTTTCCGCTCAATGTTTGGCAAAGATCTCTCTAGTACAAATAATCTTCCATCTGCATATTCCACAGCTGGTAGTTTTGGCCATTAAATGTTTCAACCATAAACCTACCATCCTCTTCCATTGCTCCCACTCGAACCAGGAACCCTTCTCCCCTATGAGTTTATTAGCCAAATAGACCTTCGGCTTTGATACCAGTTGTTAGAAAATTATATATTACAAAGCAATGGAACACATAAAATATTATAGAAATATAAACACAGAAAATGCATAAAACAAGAGAGACACTTATATATGTGGTTCACCCACGTTGGGCTACATCCACAGAGAAACAGCCAGTCCTTCCTTTTATATTATCCAGCAAACTGAAGAGATACAACCTACAGTAGATCTGTAGTAATTCCCTCTTCACTCTCAATCTATTCTCTCTTCCTCATTCATAATACAAATCTACGTAGACGCAATACAATTCCCTCATATATAGCGAGGGGTTGCCTTCTAGGGCAAAAATTCGTAAATTAAACATAACTTCTACCATCAGATCTCTGCCTAATGAATGCCCAAGATTGACTATGAAATTACAACATTTTACAAGGAAAATTTACATCTATTTTTAGCTTTGGGGGCACTCCCCTGATCCCCCTCCCAAAGGTCGTAGCCGCGCCCCCCTAGACCCCCTCTGTAGTGCAAATATTATGGTGCTTCCCCATTACGAACTAGGGTCCAATGCGATGATACCTTTGAATGAAGAAGATAATTAGGCTCCACACCCAACAGTCATGAGGTCAGGTTCATAGCTGCCCACCCAAGGATTAGTCTTTCAACATTCCTTGACCTTCTTTTTTTAGTCTTCATCCTTAAAATTTCGAGAACTCAAGTAAACATTGAAATTACAGAGGCAGTGTAGCAGTGCCTTGGATAAGTATGCCAAGAATTTTCTGATGAATCTGTGAATGTAGGAAAGACCATTTGGAATACTGAATATTCATCTTTTTGAAGAAGCTAAAGACCAAAAGAAAATAACATTTTGGAACCATGATGCCAAATGGTTTGTAGGATGAATTTACATCATTATGAAATAAACTATTAAATATTGTGAAAGATGGAATACCAAAAGAAGGAATGCATTGGAAGAGCATTAAAGAGGAGATAATGGGCACCTACATAAGTCTTTTCCCAAATGGATCCTTGAACTACTTAGTTGGGTAATTTCCTCAGGGTGGGGTTGGTCAACACAAGTCTATTTTGGAGACTTTTCATGGTCCCTTTGCCCTATTTTTCCTTCAAGTTTATAATAGTTTTTCTCCAAACTATTCAATGCATCTAGAACAGTAACATCAAGTTCAAAAAATTCTATACTTAGCACTGAAATTTTTGGTCTTGACTCTTCTCTAGATGGTTAAAAAAATTGTGAGGACGCACTTCCCAAAGTAGAAATTCATTGTGGGGAGGCATTCTATGTAATTATTTCTGTTTTATTTCCTATATAATTATTTTTATTTTATTTGTTATGATTATTTTTTTCAATTTATACTTTTTTCTTTTTCTGGGATACGTCCCAGATGGTAAATGCCTCCCCATCTACTAAGGCATTCCCCCTTGCTAGAAAATGCACCCAGCAGACAATCACATGATTGAGCAACCAAAAAGGTACCTATTCTAAAAAAATTCACTTGAATGTGTTTCAAGGGCTCATCCCTGTAGCCACAAAGTTAGTGTAAGAGGGTTAGGTGAATACTTTTCCATGGTGTAAAATAGATTTGCTGCTAATTAAAATTGGTAAGCAATGACTAGTGACTACTAAGTAATGTATTATGTATCTCTGAATTGGGGGGTGTAAGGCTAGATTCTAAGATGGTATATCAAAAATAATGTAGACAAAGAATTAGGCAATCAATTATGCAATGATGTCATCTTGGAAATCACCTTTAAAGGAATTTATATACACCATCCCATATGGAAATTAACACTAGACAACTAGATACATTTTTGAACCAGCTGGGAAACATCAGTAGGAGGCCATTCTAGTTTTAAATCAATAGAAATGCTAAAATATAAATCTATTAATATCCATTTGTTGCTGGAGAATCTTAAAAATAACAAGACAAACAAAATACAAACAAATTGAATAGTTGAGTGAAATTCAATATAAATTGAAGTTTCAAAGTCATAATAAAATTGCCAAAAAAAAGGACCTGGGCCATATTCTTGATCTGGTAAGTGAGAAATACGCAGAGAGAAAGCGGAATAACTCTTGATTTAATTTGCTACATGTTAAAGGCCTAACAATTTTTTTTTAAGAAATCTGAGATAAACAACTAAAGATGAAAGGGGAGTAATGACAAAAGCATGGTGTTGAAGACAATGAAGGTACAACAAAGAAGACCAGGTAGGAAAATAGAAATAAATTTATTATTTATTAGGGGATTGGTGTCTCCTTTGGGTAGTTGTCTGAGAAAAAACATCAGATTGGAGCCTATGAGGAAAGGGAGTTGGTGCTTCCAGAAAGTTGTAGCATACGAAAGAAAAGAGAAGTTGAAGCCTCTAGTAGGTTAGTGCCTACAAAAATTGATGTAAAAAGAATTTGGTGCTTTCTATTACATCATAAAAAAATATTGGTTCTTTTTGTTTATGTATGTGATTTTATTTATATAATTGTGAATTGATTTCATAGAGTTAATGTTGGTTAGTCAAATAATTGTCCTCACTTTTAGAAATAGCTAAAATTGTTCAAAAGGCCTTAAAATACTGATTCACTACCCCTCTTAGTATTTTCTTAATTTTAGCACAATGAATAGCGCTTTAAGCCCTACTAAAATCTCCTTTGCATTGCACCAACAACCATCGGTCTGTTCTTAATGACACTCATTTTCTAAAGAACTCAATTTTGAAGTTCATTTTCAAATGTATCTAGGAATTATGTAGAAGGTTAAAGATTTCATTGTAAAATTATTTTTACAACATTAAGTTGTTAAAACTTAAATATATTATATTTTCATTGTAATTCGTATTAGTAAGAGATGTATATTCCCAAAATCTTTAGAATTAGATTTTTCCAATAAACCTGAATGAGTTGATCATGTTAAGAATGAGAATTCCATTCTCATCAAAAATGATAATCTGAAGAATCCAAATACCATCCTCTACAAAAATGAGATCTATTCTTGGTGGCAATATGGATGAATTTATCAAACAAGATGTAAGGTTGACATGCATGTTGTCAGTTTATACCATGCTCTATAATAAACAGGTTATCATCAACCATTTCCAAATCTCTTAGTCAACCATGCAAACATGCTAATACTATGAAAGGAGAGGTTCAACTCTAAATGGATGGACATGTGAAAGGAAGGCTATTCCACTAGACTAACACAATTCTTCAATTTTAATAAACCACAAGAACATGCTAATACTAAGAAAGAAGAGGTTCAACTCTAAAGGCTTGGACATGCATGCAAGGAAGACTATTCCACTAGACCAACACATGCCCTAAAATTTACTGAAACATAAAAACATTCTAACAATACACAAGGAGAGTTTAAGCTCTAAAGCATTGGACATGTATGCAAGGAAGGCAATTCCACTAGACTAACACAATTCCTAAATATCATTTGTATGATCAGTTTCATATCTTGATTTGGTTATGCAAAGAGGTGGCACCTTAAATATGGGAAGGGTATTTAGTAGGATAGAAAATTGTTTGCTGAGATGGCAACCTTGTAAAGTTAATATTATCATAAGTGTGGTCAATGGGTAGCTTCGCTATTTCTTTATTTACCTCTATTCATCCCATTAATTGGTCAATCCAAGGTTAATAAGAGGAGGGGTGCCATGCTACCTTGAAATCATAGAAAGTTGTGTTTCATAAGTGATCAAAACAAGCCATTAGTCCAAATATCTAGAATCTCATACCACACCTTTAGTGGTAGGGAGCGAGCTTCATTCTTCAACCTCCTATTGGGTGGCTCCTACTTAGGCATCTCACAAATTATGACAAATAGGATCGATTAGTGTGTGGTTTAAGGGCATTAGCAATGTACCTTGACTAGTCATGCAATGCAATCATGCCTCAATTTTGGGCATCATGATATGGGGAGTAATCCATGGAATTTAAGAAAATAAGGAATTTTATCCAACATTATGAATTAAAAGGGACTGGTGTATTTTCAGTGAACCTCTAACCATCATTATTATGCAAGAAGGGTGGCTGCAAATTCATCGGAAATGCATTTTCCTCTGTTAATTCATTATGGTAAAGTAATTATGAAGACAACAAGCTTGAGACATTTTGTATTCTCAGATGTACGGTTGATGGAGGCATCTAGATGTTTCTATATGTAAGATGTTTCGAGTATAGTTCCTTTGCCTAATATTATTGTAGGATTCTCTTCACATGCTACACAACCTATGGTCTTTGATAATACAATAACAACTACGGCTTCAAACAAGAGTGCAACAATAGGTTATATGATGACTAACTGATGAAGGAATATAAGTGCTCAACTGAGGATAGATTTGATGCCGCAACCCTTGGTTTCCTTCTCTAACTATAGGGTTTGTTTATGTAGGTCATGCTGCAGCACTTGGTATTCCATCTCTAACTAGATAATTTGTTTATGGGGATCAAGTGGCCACACGAATCTACAGAAGGTGCCCATTGATATAGAATAGATGTTCAACATTCTAAGATGTAGTACTCTATCTACATCAAATTACCATTACAATAGTGATAAGTGTATCATACTTTGGGAGTCATTTCCATGCAAGCCTCGTAATCATTTATCCCACTTCACTAGTGAGTCCAACACTATCAAGTTCCACATTTGTTCTGCAATATTTTCTTCAATGAGCATAACTTACAGCTTCTGGTGGGAACTAGTTAGGAAACAATAGTAGGAGGCCATTCTAGTTTTAAATCAATATTATAGTTTTAAATCACTATAAATGATAAAATATAAATCTATTAATATTTCTTTGTCATTGGAGAATATTAAAAGTAACAAGAAAAACACATTGGAATTTTCTGATATTACAAAATATGAGATAGTTTCCACAGTAATGCAATTGAAGATAAGGCATTTACTGATAATAATGTACACTATGAATAACTAGTTTCTATGTTTGTGATCTTATAGACAAATTTTGTTAATGAATATTATCCTACTTTGAAGTGGAAGTGCATATTTCAACACTTATATTGTACCTCTCCTGCTTAAGCAGGAGTTTCTAGATAAGATGCCATGTGATTGTCTTTTTGAACCTCTGTTTTGGTATTTTATGTGTGCTTTTGTAAGGACTCAATAATGGTGGAATTCAACCATCATTGGTTGAAAGAGATGTATTGTCCTTCCAATTACAAGTCTTTGAGTTTGTAAGATATGGTAGCTTGAATTCATGCTAAGGAAAAAGGTTTCCCTAGTAGTATCAACATTTTTTAGCATTTTTCTAGCAAATGGCAATAGGTTGTATTCTGCCTTTTGGACCTGCAATAATAAATGGCATATCCATTTTAGTGCTGAAGAAGCCTTTCCGATTTAGTTGGCCTCATGTTGGAATTATAAACCAAAGATGGACATTATCCATTGAAAATTAAAAAGGAAACACCTAATTAAACCAACTAAACCATCACCAAAATATAGCTCGAATGTTTAGGGGGGTAGCAGACCACTCTTCTCCAAGGGTTATATGATATGTTGAGATACTTGGGTCCTATAAGGAATATGTGTATTATTGTGTTTAGGATTACTTGTTTTGGAATCTTGGGTATTTATCTCTTTTACATTGAGATTGGATACTATTAAATATGTGATCAATACCATTCAAATCAACTCATTAACTCACTCCTTGTTTCAAGGGAGTAGTTAGTAATTGTTTATTGTTATTTAGGATTGGATGTATAAACTTTTACATGTGAACAATTCCTACCGAGACTGGAATAGAACTCTTTTGGTTCTTGCAATCTAGTGAATGTGTAACTATTATATCTTCTTGATATAAATGAGTCATATGAATAACAAAGGTTAAGGACATTTCCTTAATCTGTGAACATTGATACAGTACCTTTCAAAACAAAATACCAACTCTTTTGGTTTGCACCAGGTGAGTAAAGTACCAACAAAATACCATCATGTCAAATAAATATTCTAATAGGGATTCCACGGAATACAATTTCTTAATGGAAAGAGGAATTGGAACCATAGTTTGATATTCCACCAAGAAAAAGCAAGACAAACTTTATAACTGTTTAACCTACAAATTTTGAATGAACCCTTGTTCTAGCCAAAAATGGTAAAATGTGCCTCAATGTATTCTTCATTTCTTGAATCTAAAAAAAAAATGTAGGTTAGAATAATGCGAATATACCATATATTTCCATCTCATAATAACTCTCTAAGATACAATAATGTCAACATAAGGTATATTTTTAGATCTTCAAGAAATATTCCACGAGATAACGAACAAATAATTGGATTACTTGACAGGGAAAAAGGAAAAATATGTACTATGTTGGAGCATTTTGAGGATATCAAGAGAAGAAAGGTAGACCCTCTCAGATGAATCAAGCATAAGGCCATCCGTAGCAGGCGATCCGATGCCCCCTACCCTTGAAATTATCTTTTTCAATCTCTCCATTGCTACTTCTTCTTCTTCTTCTTCTTATGCTACTAAAATGAACCTACTGCCAAAATTCCAAAACCTCTCTCTGCACAAATTATACAAAAATGAAAGAAGGGACCACATGACGGAAAAATATGTGACCATGGAGAATGTGAAGGGGAATTAAATTCCATTAAATAAAAGTTTTGATTCTTTTCTTTTGTTTAATGGAATGTATTTCTGATTATAAATCATTGTTAACGGTATAAAAATTGTTAGGTTTTTGTTTCACCAAATATTATATGAGAGGATTTTGGTGGATTTATCAAAAGTGAATTAGGGAAATATGAAAAAAAGTTTGGTATGGTTAAAAAGTGTAGTATCAATGTTATGGTAATGATCAATCATCATTTCCAATTAATTGTTTGGTTTAATAAGGATAACTAATTTATGGAGGTTTTTTATGGTATTCAATAGAGGGAGTCAACATGGGGAAGGTAATACTTTGGCTCTTGCATGTTTCAGAAAATTGATATCTCTTTGTCCATAACATAGGTTCTAGAGCTAAGTTTGGTCCAACTTACTTATATATTGAACCACAAATTGGTGTTGAGCTCATGGATAAGATCAAAATTTGGTGGCTTGTATGGTATTTTTGTCATGAAATAAGAAGGACAGACATCAAAATAAGCTTTGTGGTTAAAAGCTATTGTGAAGTAGTAATTTCATAGCATTAATGATCGTTTCTGGTGAAATGTTTGTTTTAGTAAGGATAACTAATCTATGGATATTTTCCATGAAGTTCAATAGAGGGAGTCATCATGGGAAAGGTGATAGTTTGGCTCCCACATGCTTTATAAATTGATCTCTTTATCCATAAACATTAGACATGCAAAATAATCCTAGGCTCTAGAGCTATGTTTGCTCCAAATTAGCTATACCTTGAACCACAAATTATTTTTGACCTCATGGATATGACTCAGATTTTGTGGCTTGTAGGATAGTCTTGTCATGAAATAATTTTGTCAGTTATTATCTAGTCATATTTTTTAATCCTAGACTAAATTAGTCATTTAAGTTAGTCACTTGTTATATAGTCGTATATTTTATCCATAGACTAAATTAGTCGTTTAAGTTAGTCATTTTTAGTTCGGTCACATAAAATTCCTCAAGTTTAGTAGTAATTCGCTTGAAATAATTGCAGTGAGTAAATTTTTTAGTCACCCAGTCATTAAATTCATCATTTTCTACTAGTGTTGTATAACATATTGTTGCTCCACCCCTCTTGTGTTCGACTCATTGTTGGTATCCTAAATTGCCCTATTTTCTCCCCCATTTCCATCAATATCAACCTACATTTTACCTTAATATAAGACCCTTGTTTCCTACACAATTACAAGATGGTTACCCTTTTCCTGCACATGCTCATAGTTTATATTAAGATTTGTTACAACACTTTATTAATCTTTTTATATCAATTTCACATTATTTACATATTTCTTGCAACTCATTGATTTCCTAGAAGTAATCATGGAACGTAGTGTTAATAGTGTATGAGTTGACTAGAGCAGGAACATTCCTGCACCGCCACTATTCGACATTTCTGAGAGCTATCTTCCATGAGCATGGATCTTGATATTCGAATCTGAGTCTAACTGCTAATGAACTGAAGTAGGTGGCACGCATCTAGAGATTTTTCTCCGAAGATAGATTATGGTCCAGTGAAGCTCGTGTGTTATAACCATTGCCCAAGTCTGTAATTTAGTTTTCTAAGTCTATTCAGCCGAGAGGCCTAAACAAGAATTATATGTAATTAGTGTAAACGGCCTAGAGCCAAAGGATATATATGATGTAGATTGTAGATAGGAAGCTAGCGAACCATTGGTTATTATTTTGGTTTATGTAATCTGGTTATTGCCTCGCTCTGGGGCTAGACTACTCTATAATGTAAATTGCCAAATCAAGTAAATACAAGAGAATCGCTATGGTTTTCACACGCAGTGTTTAGTTTTTTCTTTGATGTATTATTTGAAGTGTTGATTGCTTTCGTTCCTTAGAAGGGGAATGAGCTAGTTGGCCAGGGTTTGGACAACCCAGCTCATTGACCCCTCTCGCTTTCGTTATTTGGAAAGATGGAGTGGTTCTTTCTTTGTAGCTATGTGATGTAATAGTTTAATCGTTAATCCTTTAGTTATGGATTAAATTATCCTTTGTAGCCTATGTGCAGAAGGGATCCACAGTTTGCACATTAGTTGTGTTTACTTTTGTTTATAAGATATGTTTTGCACATTTACTTTACTCTTGTTTTATGTCTTAATTTGTTTTCGAAGCAGATCGTGCAAGGAAATCTTTCCTACACTAGTGCATGTTGTTGCTTGCACCTGAACATTGTCATTCATTGCAGCAAACAATGAATGACTTACCCGCATCTTATTTCCCATTATTTTGCAAGTGAATGGATCGATTAATCAAGTAACTATTTTTGGTATTAAAAGTTCATCTCTAAAATATCTGGAAGCATTTATATTAAACTACCATATTATACTTGCAAAGAATGTCATTATTGTGGGTTAAGTACCAAAACTGGTTGACACATGCAAAGTACTTAGGCTATTGTTTGATTCTTTTGTAAGTATTTTTATCTCATGAAGTTTATTTCCCTTACAAAGCTTAATGAGATGAAGCTTTTTCTTTTTTCACAGCTAGTTTACTTTAGAATATCATTTACAGTTGCAATTCCTTTTTAGCACGTCTTTTAGCTTTGGAAAGTAATTCGAAAACTGAGTAAAGGGGACTCTACTTCGATGCAAGAGCAAGTCTCTTAACATAGGAACAGATTGCTTGAAGCCCTGAGGCTTAGAGCACCTTCACTCAAACATAAGTCTTCAGTAAGGAAGATTGAATATACTCTTACATAGAAATATTGTACCTGCACTAGTGCAAGCAGATTGCAACTATGGAAGGATAGGTTGTTTGTGTGGTAGAAAGATCAGAAGGAAAGAAAAATTTTGCAAGGGCCCACTTGTTAGACTACTTACCATCCATCTAAAGATGAACATGGCATTTCATTCTAGCATTTAAGATTGTTTCTATTGTGTGAAATTTCATTACTTGATTTACTTGCAAATTGTCATTTACATTCCAACACTAGAGTTGCCTTGGTGCTAATTTCCTTTCCAATTGTTTTCTATCTGATTTTGCAAAGCATTTCCTTTAAGAAGTAGGATTGGAAATAGGAAAAGTTCATAACATTTCTGGAATTGCATGTACTTCATCTCTAATTTTACAAACCATCAGGTTGACAATTAAGTGTTGAGGAATTTGCTTAAGTGCAATTCCTACACCGAACATTTTGGTGCCACTGCCGAGGAGGTGATTTGAATTGGTAAAAATTTTCTATTTTTTTGCAATAGGGGTAAGTCTACTATTATTTTTTCCCACATTGTGCTTATATTGTTTGGAAGAGTTTATAGGTGTCGATTTATTTCTAAAACTTGCACTTTTTATTTCGATTTTCGCTTCTCATTTTTTCTAAAATGAATGCCTAAAAGAGGTAGGGGTCAGAAAACCACAAAGGGCCAAAGACACATTGACAAAACTGAAACCAAAACTCATATTGGGCCTTCTTTTGCAGGAAGAAAGTCCAAACAATCTCAAACTCATTACGCAGGAATAGTCCACCTAGGCTCTAGTAGTAGTAGTTCAAGTGTGACACAACCCATAAAGGGGAAGAAGGGGACTGTTGGAATCCATAGTCACCCTTCTTAGCCCTTTAAGAGTGGTTCATGTGGAAGAAAAAGAATGGCAGATATGGAAGACCATACAGAAGGAAGTGGAGAAAATTAGGTAAATGAGGAACAATCTACTTTCAGATTCCCTATTGTCAATCTTAATATACAAGCACGAACGAAAATATTTCACCATCAATTCTTCTTTATTTCTATGGTAAGGTACATGAAGATTCAAACTCTTTCTTATTTTTGTTTGATATTTTGTGTAGAAGTTATGATTACTTATCTGATTCCCAAAAGTTAAATTTTTTTCCTATAACTCTCAAGGACATAACACTCTGCTGCTTCATGGGACTAGGAGGAAACACTATAAATTCTTGGGAGAAAATGAAGAAAGTGTTTTTATCAAAATATCAGGAATATTGTAAAACTAGATATATCCAACATGAAATCCTTACTATTGTGCAAAATGATGATGGAATGCTAGAGGACTATTTGGAGAGATTTATGTACATCCTCCAAAGGTCAAAGCACAAATTTGATCTAATTTCTGTCATAACCTTGTTCTTACGTGGGCTTACAGATGATTCTATGAATAATATAAATTTGTTAGGACAAGGGGATATTGCTCAAAAACCTTTTCATCAGATCTGTGACTTGTGCAGGAAATTCTCGAGGAACCAATATAGATCCGGAAAAGTAATTTAAAATAAAAATAGGAAAATTGAATCTACTGATGCTATGATTATTGGATTAGAAAACAAAATGGACAATATGAAAATTGAAATAATGAATACTGTTAGTAAAAAAATAGACTCTTTTAAGTTTCAACAAAACCTTGTAAAAGAGCAAGAAACATTGTCTATTTTCTATTCAAGATGTAGAAGAAAGCATCCTCTAAGAGAATGTCCTCTAGATATTAAAGAAAATAATAAATGTGCAATTTGTGCAGATAACCATGCTACAGAAAATGTCCCTCCCTACCTGGGCTGAAAGCTATATTTGAAGGGGGACAACTTGAAGCTGAATCATTGCATGCAATGGGAGCATGAAGAAATTGGCCTCAAGTAAATGCAGGTATGGTTCCTAAACCTCCACCACATTTTTCTAGTTATAATGCACACTCATATTCCTATCCTAACACTAGTCGCTCTCATCATTGGCAACATGGGAATGAATATCAATATCGACAGCCCTCCAAATCTTGGCAACAAGGATGGAGAGGGCCAAACCATTCACATAATTCCTACCATGCACGAATGCAATCATATCCTCCTACAAATGCACCTTACCCAATGCCTCAATGTTATATACCTAGGGGGGATAATATGGGGTACCAAGGGAGGTACCCAAGGTAATAATGTAATAATGGGATGGACCATAGTAATAAATAAGGTGGTTAACCCATATCATGTAAGGGACTGTAAGTAGTTAATAATAATGTAATGGGCCCATCGTATTAGTGGATGATATGAGGGAACCATGGTAATGATCCATGGTATTACATGTATGAGGCCTATATAGAGGCTAGAGACTCCACATGAAGGAATAGTCAAGGATTATTATATGTACAAGCATATGGCTTGTGGAGTGTTCTCCTTTCTTAAGGAGTGAATGTATGGTCTTGCCCTACCTTAAGGGTTTGATAATAAAGAAGCATTTCTATATTCAGATCTTATCATTTCTTGGATTTATTTATATTCTCAAATATTTCTGGGTTAGATCTACAACAAGTGGTATCAGAGCACTTTCTTGGGCAAAAAAGTGGAGAATTTTTTTACTTTTTGCAGGATTTCGGGGGCGTCAAGTTTATAGATCACATCTGTATATTTTGGTGCAAGATCTACAAAATCTAATTGCATATCTAGATATTATGTAAAAAGATACCCGTTTTCAAAAACAAATCGGTCGAATTGGAGTTCGGATGAATGAGATATCGTTGATCTAAAAATCAGTGGGGTTCCAGACAATTTTTCAGGGCAGCGAGTTTGCGGTGTAGATCTAGATGTCCTGGTGCAAGATCTGAAAAATCGAATTGTAGATCTGGATCCTATGTGAAAAGATACCCTATTTCAAAAAAATAATCGGTCGAATCAGAGTCCGGATGAAGGAGATATCGCTGATCTAAAAATCAGTGGGGTTGTTGACAATTTTTCAGGGCAGCGAGTTTGTGCCACGGATCTGGATGTCCAGATGCAAGATCTACAAAATCTAATTTTATATCGGGATCCTATGTGAAAACATACCCTATTTCAAAAAAAAAATCGGTCGAATCGGAGTCTGGATGAGGGAGATATCGCTGATTTAAAATCAACTCTTTTGCAGAAATTTTGGGGACGACGGGAGAATTGCAGCGCAGATCTGAAATTCTAGTGCCTGGATCAGAATTTCTATCACATGGGCAGATGCAGAATGCTTGTTCCATTTCCAAAAACAATTCATAATAGGGATTCCGAGCAATATTGACTAAACTGTGACAATTTCAAATTTTCGCCAAGTAAGTGAATTTTTTCAAAACTCTCTTCATGGCTTTTACATGAAAAGATAATGGTCCTACTATTGAAGAATACATAAAAAAACACAAGTCATTATGGGCACATAATTGGAGAACTTTTGTAGTGTTTAATTTAGAAGATGAGGCAGCCACATGGTGGGGATTACTTAACCAAAAGAAGTGTTCCAACCTGCCCGATGAAGAATTTGAAAAATTACTTTTAGATAGATGGTCTCATGCCAGAAAACAAGATAAGGAGAAACATGTGGAGCTATTTCCTACTGGTATATCCTTATTACAGGTTCATGGATTGATTCAAAAGGAGAATATCATTGTTTCTATAAATCCTAGTTGCAAGCATAATTTTATCAATGTTAACTTAGCAAAAAAAATTGCAAATTCCAGCGAAACACATTGAAAATACACTTGGTTATGATGAGGATATTCAAATTTATAAGGATTTGAAGCTTTCTTTGGATAAGTATGTGTTGCATGGTGATTTTTATACTTCAAAGATGGATAATATAGATATTGTTTTGGGATATCCTTGGATAGAATTTGCGGGTACTATCAATATTAATGTGCAGAAGAAATTCCTGAAGCTCTGGTATAAAAAGAAGAAAATTACATTACAGGATATTTCGATTAATAAACAGGTAGAGTCCAAGGAGGTTGAAGGAGAAGATGTTCCAGGGTCTGACATATTAGATGATGAGCTAGTGATGATAGACAATCAAATACAAACAAAGGCTGAAGCAAAAAAGGTTATAGGCACTGATACATCAGAGGAGGTCTCAGTGGTTGAAGTCATATTGGAAAAGAAGACACCACAACAGGCACCACAGCAGGGTGAATTAAAGAAAAAGACACCGTGGGTTAAAACTTCACTATCATCACCACTCCGCAGAAAACCAGAAGATGGCCAACCAATTAGCCACAAGGGAAAACAACCGCCCTATGATGATGGCGAGAGCGAAACGCTACAACATCGAACACAGAAGAGCCTGCCTGGTTCAAAAAAAAAAATATCTTTCCATCTCACGAGTGAGCACCAGCGCGGAGAGCAAGGGTTCAGCCTTTCTTGGATGCTAGATTGCACGTGATATCATGAGCCATAGACTATTCTTTTGAGTTAGATCTTATTATTGTATGTTCTCCCATAGTTCCGCCTGCCGGGGGACAACATGCTAAGGGGTTGGAATGTTAATATTACCTAGGGGATAATATGGTCAGTACCTGAAGGAGTACCCGCACTTACACGGTGAATATTATGACATGGATGGTCTTATAAAAAAAGGGGTTAACCAATATTGTAAGGACTCACAAGTAGTTAGTAACTATGTAGATGGGCATCGCGCCTGGTATTAGTGGAAATGACAGAGGAACCTGATTCCGACGGAATACATGGTATGTGCATGTATGAGGGCCTATTATACAAGGCTAGAGACTCCACATGAAGGAATAGTCAAGGATTATTGTATGTACAAGCATATGGCTTGTGGAGTGTTCTCCTTCCTTAAGGAGTGAATGTATGGTGTTGTCCTACCTTAAGGGTTTGATAATAAAGAAGCATTTCTATATTCAAATCTTATCATTTCTTGGGCTTATTTATATTCTCAAATATTTCTGGGTTAGATCTACAACACTCAACCATCACTACCTCAGTTGAGTCAACCTATATCACCATTACCTTTACCTCCATTGTTTCGACCTTCTCAATTGCCTGCTCAACATTTACCTAATCCCAATAATAAAGCGGTACAAATGATCCATTCTATGACCCTGCTTTCTTCATATAGATCTCAGAGCATGCTAGTTGGAGTCAATGATCTTCAATTGAGATCAAGAAACGTAGTAACCTCAGAAAATCAAAAGCAGCCCATGGTGATCATCAATGAGAAAGGAGAGGAGGAAACTCCTGACCATTTTGGGAAAGATGACACCATTCAGCCTATCCCTATACATTTTGAGCCCTCATCATCTTCCTCCAACTGACCTCCCTCTCCAAAGAGGTTAGTTGTGGAGAAGAAAGGCCTAATTCCTGAGTCTAGCCCAGCTTCTGAGCTTAGGAACCTTTTCATAAATGTACCCTTTCTCCAAGCTATCAAAGAGATCCCCATTTATAAAAAAATCATTAGGGAAATTTGCCTCAAGAAGCCATGAAGGAGAAGATTGCAACCCAAAACCATTCAATTTTTTGGTAGAGTAGCAGAGTTGATGATGGGATGTATGAACATGGAAAAATATACCGACCCCAGAAACCCTATTGTCTTTGCTCAGATAGGTGATGTCCTTGTCTCCAATGTACTTATAGACCTAACGGTAGCCATTAATGTTGTGACCAAGAAAACCATGTATCAACATGGATTGGTCCATATTTGTCCTATTCCCACTATGCTTGAATTGACAGATAGATCTAAAATAAAGCCAGAAGGAGTATTATATAATGTGGTCATTTTCTTAGATTATTGGGAATATCCCATAGATTTCATTGTGCTTCAGCCAAAGAATCCTGTGGGAGGGCATCCCTTGATCTTGGAAGGACCATAGCTTGCTACGGTTGATGCTTATATTGGATGTCATTCTGGTGATATGTATATTTCCCATGGAGATTCTAGAAAGAAAGTCACCTTATATGCACCTGTTAGATCTATTCATGAGCTCCGAGACACTTTATGGTTATACTACAGTAGTGATGAGGAGACCCAGCCTGTTTCCTTGATACATCAAAATGTAGAGTCCTCACAGAAGGGTGAGATTCATGACTTCCTAAACAATGTAGACACCACGCCTAATTTTGAGTCATTGAGTCAGATTTTCAGTCTTGCTTTTTAGGGAGGATATGACTCTCTACCACCATCATCACCATCTCTAGCGACACCTTTGTGTACTCTTAAGCCTGACACTACTTTTGTTGAGATTAGTCTAGGTAAATCCTTGTATATCAATTCAATCTTGGACCCTTCTCAATGAGACCATCTTGTGAATTTGTTGCAAAACCATCTCGATGCCTTTGCATGGGGTTATGAAGATATGAAAGGAATCACTCCTACAACTTTTACACACCATATCTATATTTAGGTTGGAGCCTGACCTGTCCAACAACCCCAAAGGTGAATGAACCCAACTCTAAGAGATGTTGTAAAGGAAGAACTGCAAAAACTCTTAGATGTTGATTTTATCTATCCCATTTCTGATAGCCAATGTGTCTCTCCTTTAGTATTAGTCCCGAAGAAAGATGGGAGACGAAAAATTTGCGTTGATTACAAAGAATTAAATAAAGCCACTCTCAAATATTACTTCCCCCTTCCTTTCATCGATCAGGCGCTCTATACCCTTGCTGGTAAAAAGTAATTTTCTTTTCTAAATGGCTTTAACGGATATAACCAAATACAAATAGCACCCGAGCATCAAGACAAAAACACTTTTACATGTCCATGGGGTGCATTTTCTTACCGAGTGCGTCCCTTTGGGCTACATAATGCCCCAGCTACCTTTCAAAGGGCAGTCTTGGCTATTTTTGCTGACCTTGAATGCATAGAAATCAATATGGATGATTTCTCTGTGTTTGGTGATTCATTTCAAGAAGCCCTCAAGAATCTAGAAAAAGTGCTTCTTCACTGCCAAGAACCTCATCTTGCCTTGAGTGACAAGAAATGCAGATTAATGTGCAATGCAGGATTAGTTCTTGGCAATCTTATTTCCGACAAAGGTATCTAGGTTGACCCTACAGAGATAGAAGTCATTTCGAGTCTTCCTATACCCAAAACTCAAAGGGAAGTGAGAGGTTTTCTAGGACATGTGGGCTAATATAGGAGATTCATTAAGAATTTATCAAGGATACCTGCCCCCCTTTTCCAACTTTTGGCTAAAAATAGTGAGTTTTCTTGGTCTACGGCTTGCCAACAGTCCTTTGCGGCACGAAAGGAAAAATTAGTTCAGGCACCAGTTTTGAGAGGACCAAATTGGTCCCTGCCATTCCATATTTCCTCTGATGCCTCAGATATTGCTATTGGCATAGCTTTAGGATAGGAAGAAGACAAAAAATCTTATGTTATTTATTTGATTAGTAAAATGTTGTCACCTGTTGAACTCAATTATACTGTTACTGAGAAAGAGTTTTTAGCTATAATTTTTTCTATTAATAAATTCAGACATCATATTAGAGGATATGATGTTTTTGTACATACTGATCATTCCGCTATAATATATTTGATGAATAAACCATTAAGTAGCATTAGGGTAACTCAGTGGTTGTTATTATTATAGGAATTTAATATTACTATTGTTGATAGACCAGGGAAATCGAATGTAGTAGCAGATTATCTTTCAAGATTAAATAATCCTGGTAAAGCAATTCCTATTAATGATGATTTTCCTGATGAACATCTTTTTGCGGTGTCAGAAAAATCTCCATGGTTTGCTGACATAGCTAATTCTTTAGTCACTAGAAACTTACCACCTCACTTACATATATCCACTTGTGAAAAGAGGAATATCATTCAGAAAAGTTCTGCATATTCCTGGATCCAAGAAGACCTTTTTTACACTGGAGCAGATCTCATTATTCATAGATGTGTAAGAGAGGAAGAGGTGATTGATATCTTGAAATATGTCGATGATGAAATGTGTGGAGGTCACTTTTCCGATAAGAAAACTACATACAAAGTCTTACAAGCTAGCTATTTTTGGTCTTCCTTGTTCAAGGATGTCAAACAATATGTCAAGTAGTGCGATAGCTGTCAGCGAATTGGCCAGCCTAACCAAACCAATGAGATGCCTTTATGTCCTCAAGTTGTGATTGAGGCTTTTGAAAAATGGGCTATTGATTTTGTAGCACCAATAAATCCCTCATCATCAAATAAAAATCATATCTTGGTTTGTACAGATTTTGTTATAAAATGGGTAAAAGCTAAATTTGTTTCTTTTGCTACTGAAAGAGTTGTTGTTGATTTTCTTTTTGCTGAAATATTTACTAGATTTGGTGTACCTAGAGAAATTGTTTCTGACAATGGATCGTAGTTTATTCTAATCTAGTACAAGGTGTA
Source organism: Pinus taeda (assembly GCA_000404065.3). Taxonomy (NCBI): domain Eukaryota; kingdom Viridiplantae; phylum Streptophyta; class Pinopsida; order Pinales; family Pinaceae; genus Pinus; species Pinus taeda. Next base: position 195,697 of record APFE030123283.1, on the reverse strand, counting down.
ATGGAGCAGTACAAAATCCGGCACAGGAAATCCACACCATATCACCTGCAAGCAAATGGCTAGGTAGAATCCACAAATACAGTGATTGAGTCTATCCTCACAAAGATGGTGAATATGAATAGAAAGGATTGGGCTAATAAATTACCGGAAGCATTGTGGGCCTATTAGACCACTTTGAGAAATAGCACAAGACACACACCATATGAGCTTTTTTATGGGAAATAAGTCCTCTTGCCGATGGAATTCCAAATCAAGACTTTTAGGACTACAGTCCAATTGGGGCTAGATCTCTCTGAGGCACAACAACAGTGCCTTCTACAATTTAACGAGTGAGATGAAATCCAAAGGGATGTTGTTCAACAGAATGTCTTGGTTCAACGACAGCGCAAGAAGTGACATGACAAGTCTATTTAGAAAGATCAATTCCAACCAGGTGATTGGGTGTTGCTTTATGATTCAAGCTTCAAACATTTTAAAGGAAAATTCCATACATGCTGGATGGAACCCTATGAGGTGGTCAAAGTGTTTGAAAATGGAGTGGTAGAAATAAAACTATTGATGGATGGAATTCTGTGTTCCTAGTAAATGGGCATAGATTGAAGGTATATTTTCATCCCCTTACTAAAGGAGATTTTATGCAGCAAGCCCAACAACCATTTTAAAAGGAGTTGGTATGTGATAGCACTGACTTGTTGAAGAACTGATTCCTTCTTTCCCTTGTATATATATATATATATATATATATATATATATATATATATATATAATATATATATATATAAATTATATATATATAATCAAAGAAAAAATGACAAAAAATAGAAAGTATAAAAAGAAAAAAAGTTCCTGTAATTGTGAAAATCAATTGACTGACATAATTGTAGAAGGATCAATCTAAAAACCAACATGTTGGTAGGAAGATCAAAATTTTCATAAAAAGGGAATGTTACTTGATTTTTAGATATGTTGGTTGCCACCAAGAACAAGGAGGTTCATGAAACCGAGCACTTACCCAAGTTTGGGGTAACTAGCATGGACATTTTTATCCAAGTAAATGCTTACTTCCCATTGCAGTTATTTTTTGTGCACTAGTCCAGGCAGATTTCAAGGTAGAAATCTTCTTCAATTTCCCATTTCGAAATTTCCTGCTAGTTATTTTCTAAATTCTTGAATGAATTACCTTCCTCTTTCTTCTAAGAAACTACCCTTACTCGATTATTAAAATCCGTCTTTTCCCTTGAATTTTTTCCCACATCCTATTTCGTTTATCCCTCTTGGTGATATTGTTATGAAATCCCTACTGTAATATTCCTTCCCATTTTGAAATCTTTTTTATACCCCTTTCCCACTTCTTTATTCCATCATAAGTTGATTGCAAAATTTGACGCAGTAATTCAGAAGGCATGTCGAGAAGCACCGAAGGATGGCGAATAAGTTTTTCTTTTATAATGAGAAATTTTTCTTAAAAGTCCAGCTACAGAAGTATGTCCTATCAGAATTTCTATTTGGTAAAAATCTCTGGTGCAAGCACAGTGCAGTTAAAGCATAGTAGTGCAAGCAGGTCTGGTACAAAAATACAACTAATTATTGAAGCAACTTACACAGTCTTGAAATGGTTTATCAAAGATTTATGGGCCTGTATTTTTTTGTACATGTGTTGATATGATAACTCATTCCATGTTTTAATTGATGCTTTGTTTCATTAATTACTAATCTAGGGACAAATATTTAAAGTGCAAGATGTGTAAGGCTGAAATCTAATTTTTCTTAATAAATGTTGAAAATAAATTTGATTGAATTATGATGCTGACTGCAGAAGGGTACTCCATTCAATAACCTACACTCACCCTCTTTGCAATCATTCTGCACTACCTGACCATCATTAACCTACCTGTGGTCTGATCATTCTAGTTGTTGCATCACCACCACCTATACCACCACTGCATCCAATCATCATGATTCACTTATAATGGACTGACAGGAATCTATGCCAGAAGTGGAAGGTACTGTTCTATCAAAGCCAAGTAGGTAGGTCTACAAAGATGGAAGGTGAGGAACCTCCGGTATAGAATTCTTGGTGAATGTTGGAGTTACCCTAAAATTCTTTCGAGGGTGTGATCAGTGAAGTGGAAGAGGTTTGAAATGGCACCCATGAGGAGTGAACCACTGTTGCTATAGGAGATTGAGCAAACCACTGAATACAGGAACAATCTTCAACTTTCGCAAGAGTCTGGGTTCTTGCCATTTCTCCAAAAATTTGATGGAATCGACATGGGCGTAGTGCTACAATTTGCAAGAACGTTCAAGGAAGGCCGAGTTAGGGTCGGGTCCTTAAATTCTAAAATCACTAAAGAGTTCATTTCGCAAGCCATAGGCCTACCACTTATGGGTGAGTGTTGGTTTAAGAAAGAGCAGTTGACAAAAATAGCATTGGAAGTGTTTCGTGATCGATAAGAAGGTTGAGGTCGACTAGAAAAAGGGACTGCTACACAATTCCAAGGATGATATACCTTGGCATTTGTATACCACCTTCGATTGTTGTCATTTCAAGGCAGGGAAACTGATTAATTTCCCTCACTTCTTACTTAGGAGCCTTGAAAAGATAGTGAAAAATGTGCAGAGCGAAAGTGCAAACCAGGTTGCAACCAAACTCTGCCATCATGGACTCATTACGATGTTGGTCAAGAAGAAATTGGATAAAAAGGGAATATGGGAGGTATTTCTAAAAGAATTCCGAGAAAGGGGTTCAGAGGAACCTGCTAGCACAAGTGCAAGTAAAAAGAGAAAGGAAGAGATATTGTCTCCTACCAAGCGGTGAAGTAAAGGCTCACCAGCCCAAGTAGAGAAGAGGGTCATTGAAAACACTCCACCTACAGCAAAGAAAAGGAAAATTAGGACCTCGAGGAGGAGGAAAGTTGTCGACCAAGGGACAAACCAGTCAGGTTCTCCACTTGTAATTGACGACTCAGCCCAAGTCTCCCCCATAGTCCATAATCTCTTGGTGCTTGTAGACACAGTGGCACACACTGTGGAGGATGAGGAGAATGTAGAAGGTGATGTGCTATTGTCAATGATTGTCAGCAAACTAAGGAGTAGGAAAACAATGTTGACACCAAACACCAATGAAGTCCAAGTAGAGGAGGATGAAGAGGAACAACATGAAGAGCCTCCTAACAATTTTAGTGAACCAGATGTGGAGACCCTTAATGATTTCGAGGACCAGGGCATTGAAAACCCTATGGTTTTTGAAAGCCAGGGCATTGAAGACCTTGTGAGTTGTGAAGATCAAAGTACTAAAGACTCTACGATTTCTAAAGATCAGGGCATTAAGGACCCTGCGGTGTTCGAAGGACAGGGTACTGAAGTCCCTATGGTGGTAAAATAATGGGGAATCGAAACCTCTACTAATTTGGAAGGATAGGGTGTGCAATTCCCTAAGAAACTGGGAGAACAAGTTGTTCAAAGCCTAGAGGAATTAAGCGCATAGGGTACTAAAACCCCTGGAACAGAGATTGGTAAGGGTATCCAAACCCTTAGTGACAGCAAAACCCCGAGCATAGAAACCCTCAGCGATGTCTTAAGGCAGAATTTTGACAGTCTTGACCTTGATGTTGAGTCCGTGGCAGAAAATGTGTTCACACCCAAACATCTCAATACAACACCATCCACTCTCTTCCTTAATAGCAGAATAGTGGACTTGGAGCAACAAGTCCATGACCTAGAAGTTTTAAACCAGGTCATGAAAGCGAAAAGTTGGCAAAAACAGAGAGACGTGGAATTATTGGCAGAAGTAAAAAAGTAGGAACAACAAGTAAAGGTGTGTAAATATCGGGCTTCCAGATGCTATAGATGCCTGAGGAAGGTAACTAAGCAGCTACGAAAAGCCTGAGACAAGAAGCGAAAAATAGTAAAGACATGAACAAACATTGAAGTGCAAAACTGAGGAGTGACCACTCATTTTTATGAAGGTTTTTTGCAGAGGTAAAACGTTGTGGGAGGACAGACAACAACTTAGGGATGAGAGGATGTTGGTATCCTAAATTGCCCTATTTTTTACCCCATTTCCATCAATATCAACCTCTGTTTTGCCTTAATATAAGACCCTTCTTTCCTACACTAGTACAAGATGGTTACCCTTTTCGTGCACATGCTCATAGTTTATATTAAGATTTGATACAACAATTTATTAATATTTTTATATAGATTTCACGTTATTTACATATTTTTTGCAACTCATATTGATTTCCTAGAAGTCATCATGGAATGTATTGTTAATAATATATGAGATGCCTAGTGCAAGAAGATTCATGCACCGCCACTATCCGGGATTTTGAGAGCTATCTTCCACGAGGATGGATCTCAATCTTCAACTCCGAGTCTAACTACTGGTGAACTAAAGCAAGTGACACACATCCAGGGATTTTTCTCCAAAGATAGATTAAGGCCCAGAGAAGTTCGTGTGTTATAACCATTGGCCAAGTTTGTAATTCAGTTTTCTAAGTTTCTTCGGCCAAGAGGCCTGAACAAGAATTATTTGTAATTAGTGTAAAAGGCCCAGAGTTGAAGGATATATATGATGTAGATCATAGAGAGGAAGCTAGCAAATCATCGGTTATTATTTTGGCTTATGTAATATGGTTATCGCCTCGCTCTGGGGCTAGACTATTCTATAATGTAATATGTTGAATCAAGTAAATGCAAGAGAATCGCTATGGTTTGCACATGCAGTGTTTAATTTTGTCTTTGATGTATTATTTAAAGTGCTAATCACTTTTGTTCCTTAGAATGGGAACGAGCTAGTTGGCTAGGGCTCGACCAACCTAGCTCGTTGACCCCTCTCACTTTCATTATTTGGAAAGAAGGTGTGGTTATTTCTTTGCAGCTGTGTGATGTAATAATTTAATCAATAATCTTTAAGTTCTGGATTAAATTATTTTCTATAGCCTATGTATGGAATGGATCTGTGGTTCATAGAGTAGTTGCATTTACTTTTGTTTATAAGATATCTTTCATCCATTTACTTTACTCTTGTTTTCTGTCTTAATTCATTTTCAAAGTGGATCATGTAAGGAACTCTTTCCTATACCAGTGCACGTTGTTGCTTTCACCTTGGCATAGTCATTCATTGTAGCAAACAATGAATCACTTAACTTCATATTATTTCCCATTATTTCACAAGTGAATGGATCGATTAATCAACTAACTTATTTTTGGTATTAAAAATTCACCTCTAAAAGATCTAGAAGCAGTTATATTAAACTACCATATTATATTTATAAACAATGTCATTATTGTGGGTGAAGTACCAAAATTGGTTGACACATGCAAAGTACTTAGGCTATTGATTGATTCTTTTGTAAGTGTTTTTATCTCATGAAGTTTATTTCCCTTACAAATTTTAATGAGTTGAAGCATTTTCTTTTCTGCAACTAGTTTAATTCAAAATTTCATTTACAATTACAATTCCTTTTCATCACGTCTTTTAGCTTTTGAAATTAATTCAGAAACTAAGTAAAGGGGACTCTGCTTCGGTGCAAGAGCAAGTCTCTTAACACAGGAATAGAGTGCTCCAAGCCCTAAGGCTTAGATCACCTTCACTCAAACACAAGTCTTCACTAAGGAAGATTGAATATACTCTTACATAGAAATATTGTATCTACAATAGTGCAAGATGATTGCAACTGTGCAAGGATAGGTTGTTTGTATGGGAGAAAGATCAGAAGGAAGGAAGAATTATTCAAGGGCCCACTTGTCAGACTTCTTACCATCCATCTAAATATTAACATAGCATTTCGTTCCAACATTTAAGATTGTTTCCGTTGTGTGGAATTTATTTACTTGATTTACTTGCAAATTGTCTTTGACATTCCAACGCTAGAGTTGCCTTGGTGTTAATTGCCTTTCCAATTGCTTTCGATCTAATTCTGCAAAGCATTTCCTTTAAGTAGGATTAGAAATAGGAAAAGTTCATACCATTTCTGACATTTCTTGTGCTTCATCTCTAAGTTTACAAAACCCTCAGGTTTACAATTAAGTGTTGAGGAGTCTTCTCAAGCATAATTCCTGCACCCAACACTCGCCTGGAGGCTTGTTTGGCCATTACATAATTTTAGTGAACCTCGGGGTACCACGCCATAGCCCATGACTGGGCCACATGGCATCCCACCATTGTTCCAACTCATAACCTCATTCAACCAATCAGATGCATCGTAAATTTGACCAATGCAGTGAGGCTAAATGGTAGACCACCATTGGCCTAAGAAACAAAGTCAACATGTCTAGTCACCCTGCCTAGTTAACATACAGACTGCCCAATCAGTAGTCCTGCATCCAACCTGCAACTTTTTTAGATGTTTAGAAAAATGATGAGAACGCGATATCGGGAGCATACGATATAGGTTTAGAGCTATTCAAGTTGCATTGGATTCAGGTTGTCGAGATCTATGCTCTGGTACATGCTTCGAGCACTTTTGAACACTCTAAATTTTGTGCACTTTGTTGATATTCAAGGTGCATTAGATTCAGGTCGTCGAGATCTACGCTTTGGTACATGTTTCGAGCACAATTTTTGAACACTTTGAATTTTGAGCACTTTACTAATCCCCTAGATCAGTTTTCCTAAAACTAAGAATCAGAATGATTCAATCATGGTGGTAGTAGACAAGTTAAGTAAATTAGTTCATTTTATCCTTGTTCAATCAACATACAAAAGTGTACAAATTGCAAATATATTTATGCATTAAATCTTTAGACTACATGGAATACCTAAGATAATGATTTATGATAGAGATGTCAATTTCATGTCAACGTTTTGGAAATCTCTTTTCACTGGTTTGGGAACTCAAGTACAATTTAGTACTGTGTATCACCCCTAGACAGATGGTCAAACTAAACGGGTGAATCAAGTATTAGAGGATATGTTGCAAGTGTGTGTTATGCAACAACTAGGTAAATGGGAGGAATATCTTCATTTGGTAGAATTTGCATAAAACAATAGTTACCATGAATAATTGAAAATGAGCTCTTTCGAGGTTTTATATGGAAGGAGGTGAAAAACACCAATAGATTAGAACAACCCTGAAGATAAGTTACTTTGGGACCAAACATGCTATTATAAATGGAGCAAACAATCAAGAAGGTGTGTCATAATTTGAAGCTTTCTCATGATCAACAAAAGGCATATGCAAACAAGAAAAAGACGTTTAAAGAATATCATGTAGGGGACCATGTGTATGTCTAAGTAAAACCCAAAAAGAGCACCTTGTGGTGAAGCAAATGCACAAAATTAGCCCCCTGATTGGATTTATTTCCTATCGGCTTGCGCTAGCCAATCATATGTCAGTCCACAATGTGTTTCATGTGTCCTTGCTAAATAAATATGTGTATGAATCTAGACATATTATAAATTCTTTGGAAGTATAGGTAAAATAGATTGGTTAAATTATCATATGATTAATTATATATTACATATATGTATTGCCAAAATTCAGTGTACATTAATCACCTTGTATGATGTGAAACAAGTAGAACTAGATAGAGAAATACTAGTATATCCCCTACGCCTTCTTTATCTAGGAGAAACAACACTACAAAGGTGAGTTATCACCCAATTTAAAGTGCAATGGAGGCACTTTGGCCCAGAAGCGACCACTTGGGAGGATGAGTACCTTATGTAGAAAGTGCACCCTTACTTGTTCCAAGAATAAGATGAACACAGAGGATGGTGTTCTTCTCAAAGGGGGGAAGATGTAACACCCTCCCATGTTATGTAAATATTGATTTACTGCATGATGGAAGAACGTGATAACTACCCTATAATAGTTAAAATTAAGAATAAGAATTGCAAGCGTTAGTTATGTTTACTTGTTTAAATATTGGTATTACAATCAATGGAATTGTGAGAACAGACATTTAAGACAAAATATTTAACATTCTCCAAGTGGTTGAGGTAGTCGTTCTTTTCCTCCTTGAAAGAGATTAAAAGATCTCATTTTTCTTTTAGGAGGCGAATGAGGGCAAGAGTGAGGGGAGCCTAATGCTGGAAAGAAAGAAAAATGAAAAGGAAACCTTGTGCAGGATGCTCCCAAGGGGAAATAAATTGCTAACCAGGGTGTTCTTGAGCTGGTCTAAAACTAGTGGAAGAAATGAGAAGTTCTTGACTAGATTAGGGTCTTGAGGTCACGGAACTGAAACAGTTGTCTAGTCAACACTAGAGATTTCTAGTCAACATTAGAGATTTAAAGAGGCTTAGGGGAAGATATTGAAATAATATCTAATCTCATTGGTTGGGATGAAAAGTCTTCTTTCTTAAATAATTCCCTCATAAGTGTAACATGCAGTTAAGTATTCTATGTTGATTAGAAAGGAAATTTGAATTATGATTCATAGATATTGTTATCTAATTTAATATGCAACCATGTTTTGAATTTGATTAACTATCTTTTGTAAATTCTACTTAAAAGGATGGAAACTGGCTAGTAGTGTTTGGTAGAAGAAATAATGGATGTTGTAGAAATTTGTCTATAATTCTACTTTAAAAAAAGGGGAAAAGAAATGCACTAGTTGCAGAGATTTGTCACTTTGGAAATTCAAGACAAGAAAAAGTAAAGCAATAGGATCTGTCCATATAAATGACCTGGTAATTAATCAAGCATGTTGGTACAATGATGACTTATAAAACCAATATATGAACGTTACAAAACAATTATAAGCGATACCCTAAGACATTGGTGAGGGTTTGTTCCCGTTTGAAATTTAGGAAAATTTAGGGGTTCCTACGGGAATAATCCTTTCATTTATGACTAGGGTTAGTTCCATTCTTAGAACTCAGAGCTCCTATTAGTATAGTCCCTCACCCAAAAATCTTGTTTCCTTAAAAATAAAAAGGTAACATAATTGTTATAATTTACCCATGAATTAAACAAAAATCACCAATTAAAAAAATAATAATTACAAATCCAATAAATATGCAGTCAATAGAACCCAAGAAACCATGTATCATCAAAAATAAATTAAGGAAATAATATATATATTATAATATACAATAAATTCCACACAAAAACCTATTTCCATATTTATAAAATATAATAATTCAAACCAATTACACTGAATAGCAAACCAAGCACCATTACACCATAACTATTACTAAATGTACAACAAAATAGTGATAAAAACATCCACCTATAATTAAAAAAAATAAAATTATAACAATCATAGAGGGGAAAACCCTCACAAATATTAAGGTATAACCCTTGTAAATATAAGTATGCATATATTTAGTTACCAATTCCTTCAGCCACGGGAGTAACCTGAACAAAATCATAATATATGACAAAAGAACAGAGATTTCCTTCATTGAAAAATAGAATAAAACATTTGGAAACCTCGGTGACATTTGCATGTTTAAATAACCCCAAACTCCATAACTGTACAACTATAGCATGCGTTGCATACTAAGTTAACGTTTCAGAGAGAGTATGGCTAAAACCTGGAAGGACAGAATAACAATGGGAAAGCGTAAGCCATAGTGAGGTAGCCATGCAACCAAATAACTTGACGGATAAATGGAGTCTGCATATTCGTAAAAACCCAAGTAGAGGGAGTGAATTGCTTGCACCAGTTCAAGGAAAGGAATATCCCAGAAATTAAAAAAAAAAAATAGAACATCAGTGATTACCTGTAAAAGAAATTTCGAACCCTGACAGTTGCAGGAAGACACCTACGTGACAATGGAAGAGTGAGAACGACCCTAGGTATCGATGAAATATCAAGAAAGGGAACAAAATCCCAATTCTGAAGTACTTGATGGTGGCCGCGAGCAGGGTTGGCCTGAAAAAGTCTTTTCAAGCATCCAACAATGAGAAGGGTCACCTGCAATAATTCAACCCTACCTCAACAAACACATACACCATATATCCAGTTGAAAGGGGCGAAGAAGATTAATGTTGGGTATCGTATTACATGTGCCTATGGTGAAATCTGAAGATTTGAACCCTGGACCTGTTAGGGTTTCACCGCACTGAGTCACCACCGAATAGACCAAGTGACAATGCGAGTGGGATCCAGAGAGTGGGGTGGGTACCCATAACGACCCCGGGCATCTCAGAGTCGTTTGATCATAAACCAAGGGATCGAGAACCATTCTGCTCGCACATGTTAAGTCAGAAGAATCTAGAACGGTGTTAATGGGTTAACAATAAGACGCCTTGAAACTATCATACTGGGGTAGAAATGAAATAAAAAGTTGTATAATAATAAACTTAGGTAATGACAAATCAAACTATAGAAGGTATAGTATAATTAGTTAGGCCGATAGGCTTTCCTTTGAAAAGGACCTTCGTTGTCCTTTTCATTCTCACGCTGACACTTGTATATAATTCCACGAGCGCTATTTAAAAGATCGTCGGTCTAGCCGCCTGTGAATTCAGGGGGCGGCCACATATTTTACTTGGACCACAAACCACCCAGAATGTTCAAGATAGAGTTACATCGTATCCCCTTTCGTCATGCAGTACCAGGATCAAAAAGAAAGCCAAACGGTTAGAAGTGTTGCCAAGTGGTAAGATACATCATCGATAACAAAGCCATATGCCGCGCCAGCGCAAACAGTTAGCAACCATTGTGCAAAGTCTACCACTACCATCCCTAGGGGGTAATTGACCGACCCTGGTGATGCTGTAAGGAGGGTTCGATATCTCGAAAACCCAGTAATTCTGGGAAGACAAAAATATTTCTATATAAGCACCTCTGTGTTCCTCTCTTCTAATCATAGTACATCTGCACTTCTCCTCTATCTTGTTTCTTGAAAAATATTTCAGCTCGCAAGCTTTGTATCTTACAATGGGTGAGTGCCTTGATTGGCTCGGCGATGTTATATTTTCTTTGCTTCTTGTCTTTTGTCATTCCTTTTGATCTTAAATTTTTTTCTTTTCCCTGTTTGTGGCGGTTTCGTTATGTGCAGGTTCTACTAGAAAGATCAAGATTGGAATCAATGGTAAGTACTGGACAGAGATTTGATAGGCGTTTCTGTGTTGGAGGTTTTCCCTGCTTTTGTCTCTGTTTCAGAATTACTTTTTGGCGATTTACGGTGGCTTTTTCGCTGTGTAGGTTTTGGTTGAATTGGAAGGCTCGTCGCCCGTGTGGCTCTGACTCGCGATGATATCGAGCTCATGGGGGTGAATGATCCGTTCATTTCCATCGATTATATGATGCGTACTCTGGTTGTGGTCTCGCGACTTTGTTGAAGCATCTGGACATGCATTTGTAGCTTTGCTTACCTTTGTTTTGAAAAATTTTGAGGGATTTATTTGTCTAATCGATTGATTTTAGATCTGAATTTGGAAGATAAAATACTACTACTTAAGCATTTTATTAATAAAACAGAGTAATCCTATTTTAGCCGTTGGTCTGCGAGTCTTTTGAGTTTGATATTGATAAAAGATTTCTGCTGAAGCTCTAGATGACCTTTAGCGGACAGTTTTTTAGATTCAGGGAAAATTGGCACAAAATCAATCAGGGGAAATACCGATCTTTGGTACATTTAAAGTTTTGAATAGCTCGATACCATTGTCTTCCTGGATCATATGCTAGGAATTAGACCGTGTATTAAAATATTGGTTTTGAAGCCAGAACATGTTATCAGGGATTGATTTCCTCTCTTTCAATCCTGCCCGATCGTTATACAGGATATCTTTTAAGAATATATGAGGTTCGTTTGCATAGTAAATACATTATTCTTTGGCAAAGTCTCACTTTCAATTGGATTAGCAACTTTTCTAATTTGAGCCACTTTTCATGAGTTTTACGGAACAAAAATAAGGGTAAATTAGGAGTACATCTACAACATTCTGTCGATAATTTTTGATCGGCTAACTAAAGATTGGTTTTTTTTCTTCTTTTTCTATTCACGAGGAAAGATATGTGGTCTTTTTTTTCCTCGATTTATCCTCAACAACGTTTAAGTTTGATCGAGAAAGAAGTTTGAAGTTTTTATTAACTCATTTGATTGTTTTATTCCACCATATTTTACTGATTCAAGAACCGTACTAATTTCCGAGAACCTGTTAATTTTTCAGAGTTATATGTTCAAATATGACAGTGTCCATGACAAATGGAAGCATCATGAAGTCAAAGTCAAAGACTCGAAAACTTAACTATTTGGAGAAAAATCCGTGGCCGTTTTCGGTTGCAGGTAATACACTTTTTATGGCCATGAATGAAAAGTTTCTTAGGTAAATTACCCCTTGGGTTTAAGCCAAAGAACTTGATGCACGCTGAAGTTCTTTCTCCTACTTTTTTGGGGCCAAACTTTTAACATTTTGGTGTGAATGCTATAGAAATCCTGAGGAAATACCATGGGGCGAGGTTGGCGCAAAGTATCTGGTTGAATCCATTGGTGTCTTCACCGACAAAGAGAAAGCATCTGCCCACTTGAAGGTTTGAATATTTCCATTCCATAGTTCAATCATTATTATTGATCTTCTTTCTTTCAAAGATTATCTGGTATCCTATTCCCTAAAATTACAATGAACCCAAAAAATGATAAATGATATTTGAACTAGAGGGTTGTCACACATAATACCTTTCCCTACGTGAACAAAGAGAGTTAGCATGTTTGCTTTGGCTCTATCTCAATCTATAGAATTGACATTCCCTGACATTCTTGGTTTATATCTGCATAACCAACTGTATTATAAGTTGAAATATCTCCCTAAGTGAACGGGGCAGTCTCCTCGTGAAATGTTGCGTAGATATCTATGAATTTTTATTTGTGTATAGAAAAACATTTGAGTGGCTATGGACATATCTAATTCTGATAACTTTCAGACAGCTTAAAATGCAATGATCACAATTTACAATTCGAACTCATAAGATAAGATTTCTTTGTTGATCTTTAACAAGCAGGTGCTAAAAAGGTAGTTATCTCGGCTCCCAGCAAGGATGCCCCCATGTTCGTTGTTGGGGTTAATGAGCACCAATACAAATCTGATGTGAACATCGTTTCAAATGCAAGATGTACTACTAACTGCTTGGCCCCTTTGGCTAAGGTTCACAATGATACTTTCGCTGACAGTTATAACAGTTTTAATTCTCTAGGTGTATTTACTTGAGAAAAACTCATCTTTTTTGGGAAGAACTTATGCTTATGTTAAAAATAATTTTGGAATGATAGGGCTTGGAATAAGTGAGAAGGAATCCTTCAAAGGGCTTCATCGCGATGATGGGAAGACGGTTTATAAACATACATTTCCCTTTTCTTGACATAACCTCTGTAAAGGATGTCACAGGAAACTTCTCCCTCATTCCCCTATGTCAACATAGTTGCAAGCAGGGAGATATGTCAACTCTATTATGATGTTAACAACCGTAGAGCAGTGCTGCAAAAACTCAGCGGTTACAATGAATTCTTACGGTAATGCCACTGCATAGCAATTTGCAGTACAGCAGTTTTTCATGCCACATAGGCAATGCTAAGGCAACCTTACAAGTGGTAAAGAGGGATACATGAATCTGAACATTTGAGAATATCGAAGATGAGATCTACATGAACTTGCAGAAGGACCTCCCCTGGTCTGCCGGGTATTATAAGAGTTGCAACTTTGACACTTGTGTGGAACAATGTGAAAATTTACTTCAGAAGTTACTCCACAGTCATTGCATAAGATCCAAACCTGCTCAAATGACCAATGAGAAAGTGGTGAGGTATTTTCTCTCACGCTACTAATGATAAATTATGCAAAAAATACTATGGAGGCCTATCCATTTCATTGCTGCAAAGGGTAAATTAAGTGAGTGAAATATATGGCAATTTCCTTGCTTGAAACACATCTCTTAATGGGTTGTACGTTGTGTAAAAAACGTGTGGATTTTTCCTAGAAGATCACATGCCATGTGCGAACAAAATATTCAAGAAAGGATCAGTATCAGTAATGGCTGGCAAATGTTCCTATTTCAATAATGTTTTGACAGTACTGAATCTGATTAACATGCACTTTTGTTAATGTGTTCTAGCTTGGATGGTTAATATGAGAGATTCTCCTCCCCATCTAGGTTGTGCCCTTATTATTGTTTCACCATCAAAAGTTAGCCTTCTTAGATTAGATTCTGCATTCACATCACATCTACTTTGACTAGAATTTTGTGTTGTGGTGAGTATGAGGCAGTCAAGAAGACTCTGATATATATAATACAAAGGTTTGGGTCACAAAGAAAGCATATGCCCATTGACAAGTAATAATATGTTAAACAAATATAAAGAATTACATTATAAAGTATTACATATAAAATTTAGATACCAGTACACAACACTGTACTTGCCAGTTTAGAGCTCTAACTAGCTTTAATTTGTAACCTGCTACTGCCATGAGTCCCCTGTCTGCCATGAGTCCCTTATTACTTCATTATTAGGCCATTTAGGTAAATGGTTGGGGGGATTTGACAAAGCAAATATATGAATCTCAATTGCCATTCTAAATGAGTAGTGAGACTTACTTTAATCTCTGAAAAACTTTGCTGTGAACAGGAAGAAAATCCATGTTTAATGCCCCTGAATTACATTAAATTTAAAACACCATCCACTATGAAAGACACACTTGTTAATTTTTAGCTCTAACTATTGCAGAGCAATACTGAAGAGCGCATATGCTCGGGTATCATCACATAGTTACACGTTGCAGTCACTAGGGCAATACCAAATTTTAAACTATAATCAAAACTCCAACCAAAGAAAGTAATTCACAAATTACAAAACCCAATCCTGCTTTCTTGCAGAATCAATACTGAAATTTAAAAATAGAAAATCCTGAGGATACACGTGCACATCCAATTACCAAATTTTGCATGATCCTCTGCAGATTAATCTCCTTCCATTAATGAGCCAACAGAGTAATCCAAATTGGCAATGCAATATCACCCTGTTTTTTTGCATTTCATTTCCTTTTAGCATAAATGTAATGCAAAAGATAACATACTTCTAGGTAGGCTAATTTGTTTGCATTTTTATTTGCAGGGTTTAATTTGATTTCTGAAATATTTTGGAATAGAAATGATTGAGGTAAAAAACTGATATTTTTTATTTTGGAATGGGGATTGCCAAGAGTTTCGATGCTACATCTCAGTTCCAACAGCTTTGAAGGAAGCATTTCTAAAGATATTGGCAATGCTAGAAATTTATCTAACCTACAAATTGACTGTAATAGATTTTCAGGTAAGCTTCCATCTGAGATTGCCAAGGTAGGGCTTTTATCTGTTTTCAATGCTAGCAATAATAAATTTTCAGGAAGTATACCAGATGCGCTTTATGGGTTACATAATCTTGATGTATTGGGTTTGCAAGTAAATTTACTTTCTGGTAACATTTCGTCAAGTATTGGGTCTCTGAAACAGCTTACAGAGCTTAACTTGAAAGGAAATGATATTTCTGGTGGAATACCTATGTTTAGCCAACCTTACATTTAGTTTCCTAAATCTATCAAACAATTAACTGTCTGGAACAATCCACAGTAGCTTGAGTAAATTCAGAGAGGCATTTATAGGCAATCCCAAACTTTGTGGAGAAGATTTTCAAGATATCAAACCCTGTGTCAAGATATCAAAAATGATTCTACATCAACAAGCAATTCAACATCATTCACTCAAGGCAATTTCAAAGGAAGTAGAATATAAATTAAGGATCCATCTCTGCCTCCTGCAACACCAATGTAAAAGGCAAAAGTAAGTTTGTTTGTTTGGGAAGAAAGGAAAATGGTGAGCTGTACTACAGGCCAGGTTATCAAATGCAAAGGTAACTACTTCAGTTCAGTGCAAGGAGTCATGGCCACATTCTTTTTATTTCATGTATATCATTTCATGGCAAAATTGATTTTCAGGGTTAAGCTAGATTTATGCAAAACTGTATGTGCACAATTTATCCTTCTTGAAATCTGATATATTTTGATTTGAACTTTTGTTACAGCTGTTGTTGCATGGGGTACAGGGGAGCCTCTGAAGATTGAAGAAGTGGAAGTGGCTCCTCCACAGGCAATGGAAGTCTGGGAAGCAAGGTATGCTATGAATAATTATCATTAAACATCAAATTTCTGGGAAGCAAACTTATGCTATGAATAATTATCATTAAACATCAAGAAAATTTGAAGGAAGGATATTAATTACACATCTCCAACTGGACTGTACTGTATAACACATACAAATATTGCTTTTAACAGTGAAATGGAATTGCTTTTAACAGTGAAATGGAATGACGGATACTGATACTACTTTGGTTGCAGGGCCAAACTTCTCTCTTTCCCCGCATTTTGGGACGTGAAGCAACTGTGTATGCACTCTGCTCTTGCCCATGAGTTCTATGTATTCAAAAAAATTAGTTAGTCATATTAGTAGGTGTGAGGGATTTCAAAAGAGTTAATTACTCATACTAGCAGGCATTCAGGATTTCAAAGAAATTAAATAGTCATACTAGCAGGCATGTAGGATTTCAAAGAAATTAATTAGTCATACTAGCAGGCATTATGTAGAATTTCAAAAGGGAAAAGGGACAGTAATTTTCTTGTGATTCATTGGTCACTAACTATAGATCTGTTGCTTGACACAGAGTTGTTGAGAGTGTTGGAGAAGGGGTGACTGACCTCAAGGAGGGGGACAGTGTGCTTCCCTTATTTACGGGGGACAGTGTGCTTCCCTTATTTACTGGAGAATGTGGAGAATGCAGACACTGCAAGTCAGACGAAAGCAACATGTGTGATCTTGTAAGAATTAATATTGACAGGGGGGTTATGATAAATGATGGGAAGTCGAGGTTTTCAATAAATGGGAAACCCATTTACCACTTCCTTAGCACATCCACTTTCATCCAGTATACATTTGTGCATGTCGGCTGTGTTGCCAAAATTTATCTAGAGGCTCCTCTTAACAAAGTCTGTATTCTCAGTTGTGGGGTTTCAACAGGGAAATCATTTTCTAGACTTTTTGAGTGTAATTTGTTGATGATTGTGAAAAAGAGATCATTAAAAGGATATAATTGACATTGTATACTATTTTATCCAATTCCTAAAATTATGGTTTCCTGGACTGTTAATAATAAAATCATCCATGATCGTTCCCTTGATAGAAATTCTTATTCACAATTTATTTTGTTGTGGGATCAGGCATGGGTGCGACTTTGAATGTAGCAAAACCCAAGAAGGGTTCTCTTTATATTTTGTCATTTCAATTATATTATTATAATTATTATTATTAATGTTTAAATAAACATAGTTACAAAATTATTTATAGATAACAAAATTAACTGTATTTTATTAAACATCACATAAGAATACAATAAGTATTGGTTTAAGAATATTATAATTTGACTTTCTAATGTATTGGTTTAATATTATAATTTGACTTTCTAATCGCACTATACAATTACGGGGCCTACCTTATTTCCATCTGGTTATGGTTACCTTCCGGATTTCTATTTCTATGTTTACCTATAAAATAAATAAATAAAATGTCTTTCAATTCGAAATATACGCAATGGTAAATGTTGACATAATCCAAGTAAATAATGTTGATATTGCGGAATGGTTAATGTTTATATAATCTATTTAAATAATTCTTTTTCAACACTCATGGTTTAAGTAAATAATGTTTTTTCTTATTTGAAATTAACTATTGTTGATCTGACCTTCATTTGAGGAGCTATCATTATTAATTAAGGTGGTTTTATATATGGTATAAGTGAACAACTATTTTAGAAATAATTAATGAGTTTACAAGTTGAAGATAGAAATACATTAGATAACGGGCGGTTATTTTAAAATATTAAATTACAATGTGGAAAAGCATATTACAATTACTTAATGTTTTAGTCGTAGTGTCAACCAACAATGTAAGTGGTTTGTTTTAATATTTGCAAACCCACAAATTTCTCTGCTTTTCATTTATCATGTAAAACGGTGTCATTTATTTTTTATTTAAAAAAATTAAGTGTGTTGCCAATAATCTATTGAGTTTTTAGTATGAACGTGTTTTAAATTTAATATATTGATATGAATGGTTTGGTTTTGGTTTTGTTGTTTTAGTATGAAATCTACTGGTACGGGATGGTCATGGTGGTTATTGCCTTGGTCACTAGCAAACTTTGTATATGCTTGACTATCTATAGAGGTTTCTTCCTTTTACTAATCCTATCAACCTCTCTTTGTACCTTTTGACAATTGGCATACCATATGTCATCAATACCAACACCTAATCGGGTTACGGTATTCCAACAAATTTATAAACTTGTGAATGTATGATATTTATTTCATGCATTTGTTTCATAGCAGATGAATTAGAATAATAAACTTATATACAATAGAGTGTACAAACTATATAACAATATATTAAGGAATTGTGCGAGAAATGTTTGTTTCATTTGCTATTATTCGTTTTATCCAAACATATTTTAAACTGCTTAAAAAAAAAATTATAAACCAGTCAACAAAAGCACATGATCAAAGGGTTTAAATTCCGTACTTGAAGAAAATGGCTATGTTGACCATGGAAAAGAAGAGGGGACATTCATATAAATTAAATCTATAAATGTAAGGCAATGATAAAAAATTGATCAATTATTTATAAAATATAATTTTATAAAACCAATAAAAAATAATTTATATTAATATAAAAAATAACAACCCAAAAAAAACAAATGTTTTCCCATTATTTTAAAATCAAAATAAATATAAAGATAAAAATTCAAAATTAAACTTACATGATTATTCTCAAAATCTTTTTACAAAATAATTATTCAAAAACAAATAATTATATTTAAAAAATGTTTAATATTTTAAAAATAATAAAATTAAAATATCTCGTTGTTGTTGTAACATGCTTTATTTTTGATAAATTAGTTTTTATATATAAAAGAGGGTATGAAAAAATAAAGAATAAAAATGAAAATATGAAAAAATAGAAAATGAAAAAAGAGATGAAATAAAATCCCGTCAAAAGAAAATCAAAATTTGTATAAATGTGCTTGTTTAAATGCCACTTCATAAAAATAAATTGTATTATAATAAATTAATGTTTTTATGTGCAATTTGTCTAAATGCCACAACCTTTTCTCTAATTTGAAGTATACAGTTTAATCTTGATCAAATAATTTAAATTTATGTTTTAGATTAGAGAATAAGCTCATCAAATTGTTTAATTTTCGTAGAAAATTATTAGGTAGGTTAGAATAGAATAAATATGCCCTAATATGCTCAAAATTTGGCCAAAGATGTATTAGAATAGGATTATAAGAAAATTAGGAAAAATAATTACTGTTAGTACAAATGCACCAAAAAGTTATATTAAGATTTGATTATGATTTAATTACCTTTAATCAGTGATTAATTTTTATATAAATAAATAGTAAAAAGACTTTTAATCAAAGTCAGAAAAGGACAAAATTGTTTTATTGCGAAGCACTAAAATTCTAACATAATTGGATGATAATCTGCTTCCCTACGTGTCACTTCCTCTGCACTTTCATTCATGTAGGCTCCTTGCTACGTGTCACCTCCTCTGCACTTTGCACCCTCGTTGCTCATTACGGCTTACCACCACCCTACCCGCTCTGAAATATACCAATGATAAATCTTTTTCCCCCACCTTCCGATATCGCGTCAATGGTAATATCCTTCCCCCGCTTTCCATTTCCAACCATTGCATGTCGCCTATCGCTATCTGTTTCCGCTCATTTGCTATACGTTCCTCCCGTTAATATTCTTTCCTCTTCATTAATGTTAATCCTTCTATTCAGCAGTGGGCTTCCCATAATGATTAACTTATCCAAGTTATAAAGAATGCCCTCACCCCCATTACGCCATTTCTTTTCCACAACTCCTTTTATATCCGTATTGATTGTTTCATACAATCACTTTTTCCTATTTTTATTATATTCCACTGTCAAACTTACTATGAAAACACATCACCTTGACATATTTGTATCCCTATTTTCTATTATCTTTTCATTCAAATTCTATAATCATGGCTCCTAAGAGAAAAGGTCAACCATCTACCAGTTCATCTTCATTACAAGAAAACCCAAAGGCCTCTAATGCCTTAGACCTAGACCACATTCCATTGGCTGATTATTTCTTCAAAATCATAGATACATAGTGCCACTTCAACATGTTTGAATTTCACAATTGGCTAAAATAGACCTATACTGACTCTGAATATGAAATCAATCCACGAGAATCCATTTTTACACTATATATGCTTCCTCAAACCCATCCTTTTCCTGATCTAGTCAGGTGGTGCCAAGATAAGTATAACCCTTTGTAGGGAACTGTGGTAGCTCAAAATGGAGACATTTTGATATCTATCACTCTAGAAATTATCAACAAAATTATTTTGATCCCTAAAATTAATTCCCTTAGCTTTTTCTCCATTGTTGTTTTATTGGACCTATATCATAATTTTGCTTTCCCTCAAAGAGATCATATATTTGAGATCTTTCTCCCATAAGATTTTGAACTTCCTAAAGAGAATCCTCCCTATCTGGCATCCATGTTCCCTTAGAGAGCTAAACACATCATTTCCCTAGTTTCTTTCTTGTTAGGCTACCAAATATATCAATGGATAGATGAATCTATCCTAGGTTATCTATCCATTTTCTCTAAAGAAAGCAAACCTACCTTCATGTATAGTTACAATCAATTTTTGGCTGAGACTATGCATGAGAAACTAATCAAAATCACTACTAAAGGAGTGTTTACATATTCCTTTGTACTAGTACATATGATTATTTTTTAGCAGGGAGACAGGTTACCTATTGTTCTATACAAGCAGGATGATCATCAAGTGAATCAAGCAATCACACAGTAGACGCCATTGATTAGAAGGAACTCAACTGAGTTCAAATTTTCAGACTTCATTGATTGTTTCATTAACCCAGTTGCATAGCTTCTCAGCAGCTAGAGTGAGCCCAGGACTAGTCTAGAAATCAAAAGGATCTTGCACCTAAGTGATCAAGCTATAACATGAGATTGGTATCATTACCAGAATTATACAGAGATTATAGTATATGGCTATGAATTGGCTCCATATAAGTTTCCTAAATATGTTCCAATGAGAATTTTCTCTCTGGAACATATTAGGCAAATGATTAATATGGATGAGCTTCATTTTATTTTAGGGAAGAGGAAATCTTAGTTTAATATCAAGTCATAGGTAGGATCATTCATTTGTAATACAAGATCAATAGGTATTGAAGTAGATGTAATCCTTAAACAGATGGGTTTTCAACACAATTTCACTTGGTCTTATGACCCATTCAATGTTGTTTCCAATTTAAGGGTGGAACTCAAAACCACACCTTACAATGATACACTAAGACTAGAAATTAAGAAGTACAGGAATCAAGAATAATGGGAGGAGAATACACTTCAAGAAGTAGAAGAACATATTTTACCTCCTTCTACTCTACAAAATCCTACTTCTCAAACCAATCATGACAAGAGGCCTAGAGAAGGATATTCATCGTTAGCCATAGGTGAAAAGGAATTCATTCATTATCAGAAGAAATCAAGGATTGAATCCAAAGTCACTACTATTAATCATGGTCAAAAGGAGCCTATAATCATCAATTTGGTTGATTCACAGATTTCTAAAGGGATAAAATAAGTTGCAATCACTACTCCATATTTATATTCAATTTCACATAATTTATTGGAGATCACTCAATCTCTAGGATTATGTGAGCATGAGGAGTCAAAAATCTTCTCCAATTACCTTGAAATTAAGCAAAAGAATGAATCTTTAAAGGAAAATGTGTATGCTGAGTTTTGGAAACATAAATCTAATTCACAACACAGGTTATTGACAGTTGTTAACAACGAGAAAGGTAGGATGCAAATGGCATTCCTTCAATCCCAAGTGCCTTTTCTAAAGACTTATTCATATTATAATAAGACTACATTTTCTTTTGATGCCAACCAGATATATCCAATTGATGAGATGGATATGCATGGGCAGTCTGATGAGATGATTTTCTCTACCATGACCAACACTACTATGGCACTATCAAAACTCAAAAGACTCTTACAAATGTACAGTCACAATTGAATATAGAAAATATATCCTCTTTGGCAATGGATGACAGGGTCGAAACATTAGAAGACTTAGTGATTAAAATTGGGTATGAACCCATTGACGTTAAAGCTACAAAAAACATTATTAGAAAGAAGAATGTAGACATTTCTGCATTAAGGAAGTAGCTTAAACTACCTTCTACAGAGGATACTCAAACCAAGAAGATAGAAGAAAGTGAACAACACAAAGAAGAGATGCTCAAGCTGATCATTGAGCAAAATGTACAGATAAAGACAATGGATGAGCAAATTAAGAAATTGCTTAAAGAAAAAGAACTATCTACTCTACTAGACATAGCTCCAATTATAGCTAGACCTATTACAGTTTCAAGGACAACAAGGGAATCGACATCAGCAACAACAAAATCTAGATCAACAACAGGAGATTTGAACAAAGTCTTACATGACCTGACTCACTAGAAACAAGAGAATGAAAATCTTCCCAAGAAATTTAAGAATCTAGAGACTCAAAAGATTACAAATGACAATGTTTATGTTGAACAAATGTAGATGAACCACATATTGACCAGAAGAATAGAAGAATTGAAAGTAAGTCATTAATGGCCCTTGGCCCAAGCTAAGGAAAATGTTTGGGAAGATATCAGTCAAGCCACAACTGAAATATGACCCTCCATACAGATCATTTTTTAGCATGAAGAACTTATAAACAGATGTTAGATAGCTATTGAATAAGTTAAAGAACTTCGTAAAGATAAACCAAGTGAAGCCATTGACATGATCAAAGTTATTAATTCAAAAACTAGGGCCAAGTTGGAGCAGATTTAGATTCTCGATAGGACATAAACCATTCTAGAGATTAAGAAGGTTTTGTAGAAAAAAACCTCATGACTCAGTTGGATACCAAGCGCCAAGCCTTAAAGATTGTTGTTCAAAGGTTTCATTTTAAATTTAACGTACTCAATTAAAGAGAACTTCCAGTATTAGTGGCACCAAATGACATATTGATTAGTTTGGAGGAATATTGTTAGAAGCTTTATATAATAGCAATGGATAAAGCTAGTTTTGCAGGTGTAAAGGGTAATCTTACCGGGAAACAAATGTTAGAGGCTTTAAATTTTTATTTTATAATTATGCATGAGATTGAACACATTTTTCTAAATAAGCCCACTTTCAAAAAGTACACTGAGGTTGATGAAGTTTACAGGAAATTGGTAAAATTTACTATACCAAGTCAAGACAGGTGGGATCACTTATGTGAAAATATTGAGTAAATTTCATCATCAACTGACAAACAACTGAGCAACACTTTTTGGGGACTAGATCATCAATAAAAACCTGAAATATAGCACCAGCACTTAACAGTTTAAAAATTCCTACAGTTTTGTATTATTTTTGTATTTTTGTTTTAAAAATATCTAGAAGAACTTTTATTTTGTATAAATAACTCCTCCTTTGAGCTATTAAGGTTGGAACCCTTGGATGAGCTTTCAAGGTAGAATTGTGATTGAATTGAAGGTTTTCTTCAAGTCAATGAAAGGATTTTGAATTTGCCTCCTATAGTTTGTCTCCATGTAATTTTTTCTTATGTGCTTATTTCACTATGTCTTTCTTCATGTATTTAAGCCTTTATGTAGAAATATAGGTAAGATCATATTGAGTATCTGTCTGTCTTAAATCCCCTATGAAGTTATAAACAATAATTAGGGACTAGTTTATAAAACTATTTGTTATTATAAACTTCTCTATATCAATTAATTGTCACACCTATCTGCATTAGATTAAATATATTTTGTTGTACAAGAAAATGTTGTTTTCCTATATTATTTTCTTATAACCAATCAAATATTTGTTCTAAATATTTACCAATTTAAATTTCATCAAGACTCTACTATTCACCCACTTTAAATCAATTAACTATTTTAGACAAATAGATACCCCTTTCATCCAACTTAGCAATTGTTAAGGATTAAGCACCTATTTTCAAATTGTTCATGGCATTGGTCATCCAAAAGCTTTAAAAACAAGCAAAACATTTTAGGTGATATAGCATTATTAACTAACCTATAATCATCTTAGAGGACAACATCAGACTAGCATCGTTGTCAGGGAGCAAAAATTGAACTATGTTCCCTAGTGTTAGTGCGAGTCTTCGCAACCTGTCACCAGGGATCAACATGAGCTCTTACTAGGTTTGGAATGGTTAGATGCTTTTCACATGATATTCAGCACAAAACATGTCACAATTGTGTCCATTAGAACAATCTCGGAAAAATATTTCCAACAATATATCAGACTCCTGTAACTTGTTTTTGCATCATAAGATATGATCGAAATGAATGATTGATTCTTGGTTATGCATGTTTTGAGGTCACTTGCTACGCATAGGGACAAGTTTACTACAAAATCAGTTTGGAAAATAATTTTACAAAAGTGAAAGAGGTTTTTGTCCATCACATACCAAATAACAAAAACCTCCTTCATTTTATGCATAGGTGCTACTATCTGGGAGATATACAGTGATATTTGGAGCCTGCATTAAAACAAAGCAAATTTTTCATTTATTTTATTGTTTTAGTAATTTTAGTGTGATGCCATTTTACAACATATGGAAACTAATTTTATAGAACCCAAGGAGGTTTTTGTTAACCATGAGCCATATAACCAAAAATCTTTCAGTTTATTCATAGGTGTCATGAATTGGGATATGCGACCAGATCTTTACAGCTCATTTTCACAGATTTAAATTTTTAATGATTTTATGTTTTAGAGATGAATTTTTGGAACAAATTAGGAGAAACCGGAAACGAATTTCCAAAATTTGAGAGAGGTTTTTCTCTAAAATGACTTTATCTACAAAAACCTCTTTCAGATTTGTAATAGGTGCTATGGTTTAGAAGATATGAGTTCATCTTCAACACCTATTTTCAGAAACTCAGACCAAGTTTACTATAATTGATTTTATTTTGAAGAAAATGGTTGAGCTCAATTCCCTTAGTACAAGGATTAGAAAATGTATATATTTTATGAATTTCATAGTTTATAGGTTGGATTTTGGAAACAAAGAAGCATTTGGAGTGTGTAAAGTTTTATTGAATATCATAATAAAGAAATTTTTGCCCCTTAGGCGTGGGATTCATCATGGTGCTTAAATGTTTAATATGTTTTTTCTCCAGTAATTCATTTACACATTATGTTTTTCTCCTTTTCTTCAGCATTATCTAAGTGATATGTTAGGAATTCATCCATAATGATGCTCCATTTATGATGATTTTGTTGTTAGTTGTAATGGTAGTTTTAGCAGAATTCATCTTTTGTTATATGCTTTGTTGAGGAACCTCGTTATTCCCTTTCATCTAAAGTTGTTGTTGTAGATCCATCCTTTGTTTGATGCCTATAGGGCAGCGGGTTTTCTCCCTTATACTTCTCACCCTTATAATCTTCACTTGGCTGAACATGGCATTTAATTTTCCACAGGTTTAACGGCAAAAACTAACATTGATGGCATAATCCAAATCATCCTTTCTCTTGCTATTTCGACCCAAAACAAAATTCAATGAAAAGCCCTAGGGCTACTATACCTAGCCTAAAATCTACATTAAATTCAGTCATCTCAGGCCCTAATTGCCAATATCCTAATTGAGATTGACAAGGAGAGAGCCCTCTCCGGACCTGGTAGGGCTAGCTACTAGGCTAAACGTGGTTTGATGTTACCCTAGACCTGCCTTCCTTTAGCCTGAGGTAGATTTAGGCACTAACATAGTGACAACCATAGTAGGGAAGAGGTGACAAATCTTCTCTGAGAAAGATCATTCAAGTTGCAGATCTGATTGCTGATGTTGGACAGAAGTGAGACACATATGAAGGTTGAAATCATCTACCTGATGACTCCAATGTTCAAGATCCTGAGCTTTGACTTCACTACCAAAGAATCCAATTTCCAGAACATTGATGGTAATCATCGATGGTAGGGTATGTGGCAAATCCGTTATCTAGTGAAATGTTATTGATTTTAAGGGATGAGATAGCAAAATTTCAGATTGATCAAAGTTTTTTAACATCATTGTTTCTTAGCTTGAAATCTAGCCAACTCACACCTGAGAATAAATATTGTTTTCTTGGCTTAGTGGTTGAAATATTAGAAAATGAAATTGAATTATTGGATGTTCAAATTAAATCACATGAATTCCAAGACCCTAAATAGTTCTTGGAAACTCTCCCTCATGCCAATTAAAAAAAATAAGGCTGCCCTTACATGGTTGGATTGAAGGATGTTATGATTTACAGTGAGGATGTGACAATCTCCAACAAAGAGCATATGTTAATGAGCTGGGGTAGCAGATAGAATCTGGTTTCTATGATCCCATAATAGCATATATAGAATATATTTTTAAGTTGAAAGAAAAAACATGTTGCCTTTTACAGAGCCAGAGGTACTATTGGTATATACTGCTGGTAGGATTTCCAACTATCTTCTGGTTCAAACACTATCAAAAAACAACATCATTGTCATAGTTACTTGATTGGTTGATATGGCATTACAAAATCACTTGATCTATTGGTTTTGCAGCAAAGTAGGGTAGATTTGTAAATAAATAAGCTGCCAAAGGAAACATTTTAGTTTCTGATATTTGTTATGTACAGGTTGCAGTATGTGTATGTTTGGATTGGCATGAGTTAGTTTGAGTTTGCAGCTATTTGACCGTATTGCCAAATAGAGGAGGCACTTGGTCTACAGTGTTCTTGACACCTCCAAGGAGCTTCCATCCCTAATAAGGCTGATGTTAGTGCTAGTCTTCGCAACCTGTTACTAGGGATCAACATGATCTCTTACTAGGTTTGGTTTGGTTAGATGTTTTGCACATGATATTCAGCACAAAACATGTCACAAATGTGTCCATTATAAGAATTTCATAAAAATATTTCCAATGGTATATCACACTCCTGTAACCAGTTTCTGGATCATAAGATATGATCGAAATGAATGATTGATTCTTGGTTATGCATGTTTTGAGGTCACTTGCTGTACACAGGGACAAGTTTACTACAAAATCAGTTTGGACAGAAATTTTACAAAAGCGAAAGATATTTTTGTCCATCACATACCAAATAACAAAACCTCCTTCAGTTTATGCACAAGTCATACTATGTAGGAGATATACAGTGATATTTGGAGCATGCATTAAAACAAAGCAAATTTTTCATTTATTTTACTGTTTTAGTCATTTTAGTGCGGTGCCATTTTACAACAGATGGAAAATAATTTTGCAAAACCCAAGGATTTTTTTGTTAACCACGAGCCATATAACAAAAAACTCTTTTATTTTATTCACAGGTGTCACGAATTAGGATATGTGAATAGATCTTTACAACTCATTTTCATAGATTTAAATTATTAACGATTTTTCTTTTTTAGAGATGATTTTGTGGCACAGATTACGAGAAACGGGAAATGAATTTCCAAAATTTGAGAGAGGTGTTTCTCCAAAATGACCTTGTCTACAAAAACCTCTTTCATTTTTGCAACAGGTGCTATGGTTTAGGATATATGAGTTCATCTTCAACACCTATTTTCAGAAATTCGGTCCAAGTTTAATGTAACTGATTCTATTTGAAGAAAGTGGTTGAGCTCAATTCCCTTAGTACAAGGATGACCAAATGTATATATTTTATGAATTTCATAGTGTATAGGTTGGATTTTGGCAACAAAGAAGAATTTGGACTATGTAAAGTTTTATTGAATATCATAATAAAGCAGTTTTTTCCCTTTAGGCTTGGGATTCATCACTGTGCTTAAATGATCAGTATGTTTTTTCTCCTGTAATTCATTTACACATTATGTTTTTCTCCTTTTTTTCAGCATTATATAAGTGATATGTTAGGAATTCATCCATAATTATGCTCCTTTCATGATGATTTTTTTGTTAGTTGTAATGGTATTTTTAGCAGAATTCATCCATTGTTAGATGCTCTGTTGAGCAACTTCGTTATTCCCTTTCATCTAAATTTGTTGCTATAGATACATCCTTTGTTTGATGCCTACAAGGCAGCAAGCTTTCTCCCTTATACTTCTCACATTTACAATCTTCACTTGGCTGAACATGGCACCTAATTTCCCCAGGTCTTCCAGCAGAAACTGACGTTGATGCCATAATCCAAATTATCCTTTCTCTTGTTGTTTTGACCCAAAACAAAAATCAATCAAAAACCCTAGAGCTAGCTACTATACCTAGCCTAAAATACACATTAAATTCAGTCATCTCAAGCCGTAATTTCCAATATCCTAATTGAGATTGACAAGGAGAGAGCCCTCTCCCAACCTGGTAGGGCTAGCTACTAGGTTAAGCATGGTTTGATGTTACCCTAGACCTGCCTTCCTTCAACCTGAGGTAGATTTAGGCACTAACACCTAGGACAACAATTAAGACTTTTTCTTTAAGGTGAATAAAGAAATTGTTAGTTAAAATATTTCACTTGGTGACTCCAAAAGACTAAGCTGGCTCCATGACAACATACCAGATCTCACTCTAATTCTCAAATTGTCTATCCTTTATCTAATACAGAGAGACTAGTGAGAGAAGCCTCATTTAGAAGGAGACTTGAAGCTTCTGCTTCTTCTTTTGTACCATTACAGCATGAAGATATTTCAGTTTTTGATCCCTTTAGC
This sequence comes from Pinus taeda, assembly GCA_000404065.3. Classification (NCBI taxonomy): domain Eukaryota; kingdom Viridiplantae; phylum Streptophyta; class Pinopsida; order Pinales; family Pinaceae; genus Pinus; species Pinus taeda. The sequence goes on along the minus strand of APFE030123283.1, from coordinate 166,969 downwards.
TTTGTTCCATCGTAATTAGATTTGACTGATCGAACACCAAGGGTTTTAGAACTATTATCTAAAGGATTTTATTTGAAATCAACTCTCTTAGTCCAATATTTGTGATCCAAAATGGATCTTAAACAACCCTTTCAAAATTCTTCAAATATGTTAAAACCACAGAAAACAAAATCTAGGTTAAATCATAGCAATAAAGCATTGACATCGCATTGGAGAAATCCAAGTGGTGTTAACAGGCATTAGCATCAAGAAAAATGCGATAGCGATACAAATGAAACAACATGAACAGTTGATCGAGAGCACAGATCAATGGTCTAGATCAACTACCAATATCACATCGCATGGAACCAAATGGAGGACTTAACACATGATGGCAGGCTTAAGCAATATGCGATGGCCACTTTATCATATTGTAATGAACCAAGGGAGAAGAATTGGGACCCATAACTTAAATACTCAAGACGAGCGCTTCCATCGTAGCTCTTGGATGGGTGAAAGAGATGAATGATAGATATCATATCATAGATTCCTAAAGAGTAGGCTTCACATAGGTGGACCCAAAGGAGTTATGAAATAAAATAGCAAAAGATTTGAGTTCCATGGGAAGTGGTATTTCGGGCGGGCTTCAGGAGGTAAGTGGTATTGGAGAGGCTTCGCCTGATTCCATACACTGGCTGACATGTAGCATGCCGCAAGAGAGAGAAAACCACTTTTTCGGGTGCGTAATCTCTGTGCAAGTGGACCACCCGAAATGGTCGTCAGTCGTTGCATTAGTGATCATGGATCGGATAGTGAGGAAGGCATGAGCTAGTTGGATGATGAGGTTGGATGTGAACCATCCGATTGAAGGAAAATAAATGGTGGGTTTGCGACAATGATAAAGCATGGACTCGAGAGGATTATAGATACAACACTATAAAATTTGAAATCTGATATGCAGCATTTTGTCGGGTTTTTTTTTGTTTTGGTGTATTTCTGTTATAAAATAAAAATACAAAGGAGTTCTTGTGCTTTAAGTGTTTTGTCTTACCAAGACATGTCCAACGATGAAGGGAAGGTGAACGAACAGAAGAGGAAGATAGAGAGCCCAAAGAGGGAAGGTGAACAGACAGGGCCGATAGGCTTAAAAATCCATCCCATAACAGAACAGAAACAAGTCAGTGTTAAGAGACATATGGGAGATAGAGAGTCAAAGAAAAAACATAGCTATGAATAGAGGCACTAAGAGGGAGAGTCCGTGCAGTCTTTAGACTCAAGGTTTTTGAGTGAAATCCCTATGTAATATCACTATTGTTGTGTTATGGCTCTAATTGAACTCACACCTATAAGCTTTGCTCTTGAAGATATAATATAAAGGTTGAAATTGAAAGCTCAACCAAGAGACGTACCCAAGGGGTCTGGTGAACTCCTTCATTATTTTGACTGTGTTGATGTGTGTGTATTATGTTTTATAATTGTTCAATGTCTATATTATTTTCAATATTTTCGATTTGTTACACTAAATAATATAGGCATTCCTACACATGAGTCTGTAATACCTTGTCTCCCTAATTCAATATCCATTTCGAATCAAGTGGTATCAGAGCATTTGGTTTTGTTAAGGTTAGACAAGCTTGTGCTAGATTTTGAATGCTAACTAGATTAAAGCTCAGACTAGGAGAAGGAGAACTTCCTGAGGCTAATCCAAAGATTGGAAAAGTATTTTCTCAGAGGAGAATGGTAGAAGAAGGTCCATTGGGATCAGAATATCAATTTATAGAGATTTTTAAGACACTCCAAACCATGGTGGAAGAAATGTATCTGGAATTTAAGAAGGGTCGAGGTGAAAGAACTTCAACACCTAAACCAGACAAAGGAGCAGAGGAACATTTTCTAGTTGCCCCTTCAGAAGGCAAAGGGAAAGGGGAAATGCCTCCTCAACCATATCCTCTGTTAGAGTCGGTCTAGTTATCCCTCCGTCAGAGATCAAAGCTCTTTTGCATTTCATGTTTAGGTGGCCCATCCATTTTGATCAGTTGCATTTCGTTAGGCATGCCATAACTCTAATGGAGCGGCTCGTGTCACTCATTCCCCTCGTGCTTGGCACTACTGGTTCACATCTATTCATTGAAATAAATCTTCAAATGTCATTTAGAATCATGTTTTAAGTTTTTAGGTCTTCGGTTTAGGGTTGAGTCAATTTTGTCTTGAAAAGTCTTAGAAGACTAGCAGGCCAGAGGGATGTCTTCAATAGATCATCACTTCAATAATTTTCATCATTGTACAGCTGAATTAGGGCTTCTCTTCAAAACTCTATTTTGAAGATAAGTTGCCACCTCATTTTTGTAAAAATTGTAAAAATTTTCAGTTCTTCAATTGTTCAAGTGCAGCCTTGGTCTCCTTTGCCAAAGCATATCAGAGCTATCCCTACAAAAAATTATCTGAGAAAATCATTATTTCAACTAATTTTAAAGGGAAAACCAAAAAGGTCAGAGCTTATTAATTTTGAAAAAGTGTCAACAACCAAACATAAGAAAATGGGTTTTGGGTTAAGCAAAAATCAACAAGGAGTCTATATGAAGATATTTCTTCTCATTTGCAACCCATTCCACATTCCAAGAGCAAAGAGCATTGTTCTAAGGCGATTTTGTGAGATTGTGAGCAACTTGGGCCATTTCCAGGGTGTGTGGTGCATCAAGTCAGGCACAGTGCGCATCAGTGGCGCGCGGTGCATCAGTGGACAATTTCCAGTGCAAGTTTGAATGCGCGCGGCTCATCAAGAGCTCGCGGCGCGTTGGGTGAGGCGCGCGGCACATAGAAATTTATGCCTGAACTTTGGCCAGAAACTACTCAAATCACCTCTTCTCATGCATCAAATCACAAGTAGGATTACATCACGGCTTGTTCTTGGTTTTTGGATGGTTTATGTAAAGAAATTATGCTATATTTTCCATGAAAAACCAAGTGTAAAAACCCTCCTTGTTCATCAATTTGCTGTAAGGATTTAAATGGCAAGTTTGCTGTAGGGATTTCAAAAATCACTGTTACCAAGGTTTTCCTATTTCCTTTGTTTCCCATCCCCTATTTTCACCAATATTTTTCCCAATAATTCCTCATAAAACCCTACACTATCTTCCCTCAAAATCCTAAATCACTCCCTTCTACTACAAACATATAATCCCTACTCCATCCCAAAACCCTAACATTTCAAAATTTCCATGCCCCTTCCCTTCCCTAATTTCCTTATTTTATTTCCATTTTCCCAATTTCCCTAAATTTGTCCCTTTTCCTAACAATTCCCTTGTCATTTTTGTCCCCTTGGTCACAGCATTTGAGAAAAAGGAAAAAGGTCTACAGTCAATTTTGTACACAATTCTATATCAGCATATATATATTCCAGCTACCTTGTTTTTAAAGAACATGTCAGAGACCGAGTCAATATATGAGTAGGAGTATGATAGTGACTCTACACCGGAGGTCAATGTGCCTAATGTGCCATGGAGGTATCACAAAGGTGGCAAAAGTGGACAGCATGTTAGGGAGGAGCCTACTTCTTTGGCTCAATTGCAAGGTTGCCCACTTGCAATGGATTGTTTTCGGTGTCAAGCATGTTACCAATATTGTGAGATGATCTCACAAACTCAGCATCATCAGGAACTGGTCCGTCTATTTGTCCTTAACCTATAGGATGGTCATGTAAACCTTGCCGGAGTGGATTTCACCTTGTCACCTGACACTATTGCTCAGGCTACCAAGATACCAAATGTGGGGGAGGAATGGAGTAAATGCCAGATGCTGGACATGTATTACTATGAGCCATATATCAAGCTCAGATATATCAGACACTTGAGCACAGCCTTTCCTTTCAGATTCCTGAAAGATGAGTTTGCACCATTGATGAAACTCATCATTCGGTATTTCAGATGTGAGGGCAGATTCTCACGTCTCTATGCGTACCATGTTTGTTTGTTGATGCATTTCACACGGGTACGTATGATGAACATTCCCTTTTTTATGTGTCAAAACATAGAGAGGATGGTGCCTTCAGTACAGAGGAAAAGTCCGGCACACCAGCACAGGAGCATATATCACTATGCCTTGATCAAAATCATAGTGATGTATCAGTTGGCACAGTAGGGTATTGCTTGGGAGGATTTCATCTCCCGTGATTTCTTTTCTGCACTACAGCCTCCTCCAGAGATAGTTCATGATGAGGGAGGGCCTTCACAGCAGTTTGACATTCCTGAGACCGAGTATGTTGATGCTCCAGTATATGTGACATATCAGAAAGGCCACAAGGCCTTATTTGCAGCCACACGATGAGTATTATCTCCACCTAGGGTGGAAGGGGTCTCGTTGACATCATCAGCAGAGTGAGTATTATCTCCACATCATGTGGAAGGGGTTTCGCCTCCGTCCTCAGCACAGGTATAGATTCAGGATAGAGGCAAGAGACCCATGGTTGATGAGGGTCCTTCAGGAGGTCAGGATATGGGTATCATTGATGTTGATGCTAGCTCGCCTAACTCGAAGCTCAAGGAGATCATCCGAGAGCAAAGGGTTGAGATAGAGTCGCTGCAAAAGAAATTACAAATGGCTAAATGGGTGATCAACTACTTAGAGTAGTGCAACAAACGGCTAGAAGATGAGCATGAACTTTATGAGCTGCGAAAGATCTGGGAAGACCGGGAATTGGCCCGTAGGAGACCCGGTGATTTGACACCTATTGGTCAGGAATCAATGCTCATCCGAGTGAACATTCATTTGGAGAAGTTGTTGGCGAAAGAAAAGAGGGACAAAGACATGCTTTGCCACATGAAGACTCACTATTGGGCTCGCATGCATGTTTGCAAAGCGAGAATGAAGATCCTCAAGAGGCGTTTGAGCAAAGTGCAAAAACAACGCAAAAGGCTCGATCCGCTTCGAGTTTTGGCCAAGGCTTAGTTGAGCATGATACATGATGGAGGGTCTTCAATCCAAATTTGAATTTGGAGAAAATTTTGTCATTTCAAAATTTTTGGCTTGCAAAACAAGCCTTTTGACTCTACGCGTAGCGCGCAGTGCGTGACCCATAAGATAGGGAGGTCCAAATCACAGATGGCTTATATTTTTACATTTGCCATGATGAAATACACATTCTTAGCCATTTCCAAGGCATTTCATCAAGTTTTGGGTGACCAAAAGGCTCAAAAACATCATGAAAATCACCTTTCTGCCACTTTTTTGCACCAGAAGGAAGTACTTCTAGGAGAATCCATGTTTGGAGGCTCAAAAGGACACCAAATTGGAAAATTCTACTTGGGTTAGAAAGTATACATCCAGGGCTTTCCAACAAGCCAACTTGAGCTCAATTTTAATGTTGGGAAGTGCCCCAAAAGTAGGTGGAAAGGCGCACAATTCACAGGGCTCAAGCGCGTGACACACAGTGTTTTTTGGTACAACTTTTGTCCTCAGCTCATTAAATCAAGCCAGTTTGACCATTTTTGACTTGTGATGGGATTTTTAACCCTTCTTGATGTAATTATTGGAACTTTATGTTGTTTTGACACTTATTTACCTATTCTAGATTATTCATTCATAAAATAGCAAAAATGTAATGAATGAATTGGTTTCCTAGCTTATAGAGGTAAGTTGTTTTGACTGCCTAGATTGTAGTGCTTAGTGTAGAATTGGTTGAAACAGCTCCTAGGATGATGAGCTCAACCCCTAGAGGCAAGGGAATGTGTTGGCTTGCCTATATTATGTATTTTCTTAGTCATTTTCAGGGTTGGACTCTTGGGAATAGCTTGAGACTATATTGTACATATCTTATCTGCATTTTGGCAAAGGAAAGACCAGGGTTTTGCAGCAATATTTGGGATTCATGTGGCTTTATGTGTTGATGGTGTGATTCTTTCAGTATTTGTAAGTTGTTTATGTGTATCGCTTTCCTTCTCTTATCTTTTGCATTTAAACAAATGAAGTGTTAAGGTAGAATCCATAATTTGTTGTGCTCTGCCTTTAAGTTTGTTTAATTTTCCATGTTTTCATCTGTTTAGGGAGAATCCTTGAAAGTTTCTTGCTCTCCTTAACCTCTCACCAGTCAGATATATTCATTCAATCCCTTTAAAGGCATCAAAAGAATCGCCTATATTGCCCCAAGTAGACCGCTGCAAAAGCTGTGCCTCATCCCCACACCCAAAATTGCCTTTCCCTTGAATTCAACTAAACTCCAAAAAATCAATTTCAAAATCCTTGTACTTCATACCTAGCCTAAATTAGTCATCAATTTAGTCATCTCAAGCCTTATTGATTACCTTTTTCCAAGATTGACTCGGAGAGAGCCCTCTCTTGTCCTCGTAGGGCTAGCTACGAGGCTGAGCGTGGTTTGATGTAGCCTTGAGTTTTACATTATTACAGCCTAAGGTAGATTCGAGCGCTAACATCCTCCATCATCACCTTCGTCATCCTCACCATCTTCTTCGCATAAGACTAGCTCTTCTAAGAAGAAGAATAAAAATTCCTTAATCGAATTAGATGTGAAGTTTGATTCACCAATTTATGATGGAGAATTAAATGCTAAAAAGCTAGATAATTGGATAAGACATATGTTGGAATTATGAGACAAGTGTTGTCCTTGATGGCAAATCACTCAGATGATAAATTATAGTGCAGCAAAGTTATTTTCAAGTTCACGGAAGTTTATGCAGAGAAAATTTTACTTCATGTAGAGAAAAGTTAACGGAATTTTATGCAAAGAAAAGTTCGCGGAATTTTATGCAGAGAAAAGTTTATTTCATGTGGAGAAAAGTTCACGCACTTTCATGGTTGGTTCATGGTATTAGTCCCATAGTTTTTGATCCTATGGTTTTGGCCCGTGGTATTGGTCCATGATTTGAGGAAGAGCTTGCCTATATAAAGCAAAGGAGATCATTTGGCTTGGGTATGCTTTTGGGTTGAATATCTTAAGATCTGAAATATTGGGTTATTGTTTCAAAAGCTCGATCTATATGAAAGTGAAGTGGAAAGTGAATCTGTGAAGGTTGATCTCTCGAGCGCTGCAGCTGCGGAAGTGCGGAGGCGCCGCAGGAGACGCCGTAGGAGGCACCGCAGGAGACGCCGTAGGAGGCGTCGCAGGAGGCGCCGCAGGAGACACCACGGGAGGCGCCGCAGGAGACGCCGCAGGAGGCACCGCAGGGGACACCACAGAAGGCGTCGCAGGAGACGCCACAGAAGGTGCCGCAGGAGACGCCATAGGAGGCGCTGCAGGAGACGCCACAGGAGGCACCACAGGAGGCGCCACAGGAGGCGCCACAGGAGGCGTCGCAGGAGACGCCGCAGGAGGCCCCGTAGGAGACGCCACAGGAGGCGCCACAGGAGACGCCGTAGGAGACGCCGTAGGAGGCGCCGCAGGAGACGCCGCAGGAGGCGCCGCAGGAGATGCCGCAGAAGGTGTTCTGGGTTTAGTTTTCTGTTATTGTGGATCTGGTTATCTGGATGACTTACTGGTACTTGATGATCATTTGATATTTATGGATCCAGTTTGAAAATTTATGAAAAGTGGTCCTTGAAAGAAAAGAAGTAGGGGGTTGTAGCTCCCTTCCAGGAGAGACTGGAAAACGAGAGAGAGTTGTAGCTCTCTGCAGGTTGCAACCTGCGTACTAGTAAAGGACTGCACCAGTACAAGACCATTGTAAAAGGAGTTTCTAATTTGAAAGAAGATAGAGACATATTGCAGCAGGTGGTTTTCACCCACATTGGGTTTCCACCTTATGTCTGGTGTTCTTTGATGTGACTGTCTGTTTTTCTTGTTCATGCTCATTGTTTTATGGTACTGATATGCAAAAATAATTCAAAGTATAAATAAGGAAGAATTTTTAAAAGGACTAGATAATACTGATTCACCCCCCCTCTCAGTATTATTTTCAACAATTGGTATCAGAGCAGGTCCTTCTAAAGAAGCTTGATCGCTTGAAGGAAGATCTTTTCATCATGAGCAACTACGAGAGGGAAGCATCTATCAGGCCACCGATTTTTGATGGGACAAACTTCAATTATTGGAAGGTAAGAGTTACTGCATATCTTCAATCTCTTGGTACAGAAGTTTGGAACATCGTAGAGACAGGCTATGCTTTTCCTTCAACTACTCCTACAGATGCAAACGAGAAGAAGAAGTATGAAACAAATGCAAAAGCAGTCAGTACCCTATTAGGATGTATATCCCAATCGGAATTCATGAAGGTAATGCACTATAAATCCGCAAAAGAGATATGGGAAAAAATTGTCACGAGCTATGAAGGAGATGAACAGGTAAAGCGTGCTAAACTTCAAACTCTCAGGATTCAGTATGAGAATCTCAGGATGTATAATGATGAAAGTGTGGCTAACTACTTTCTTCGGGTAGATGAGATTGTTAATTGTATGAAAAATTTGGGTGAAGAAACAAAAGAGGCTATTGTGGTTGAAAAGGTTCTAAGATCATTGTCCCCCAAGTTTGAATCTAAAGTATCTGCAATAGAAGAAAAAGAAAATCTACGAATTCTTACTATGTCTCAGCTACATGGAATTCTAACTGCTTATGAAATGAGAAAGGGAAGTCCATCAGATAGAAGAGAAGCTGCTTTCAAGGCATCAGGCAAAGGAGATTATTATGAAGCAAGCCACGTCCCAGAAGAAGAAGAAGAAGAAGAATCTAACTTTGTCAGAAATATTCAAAGGGGTTCTGGAAGATTCAGAGGTAATTTTCCTTTTAAATGCTTTGCTTGTGGAAGAGTAGGTCATTATGCTGCAAAATGTCCTTATAAGGATAAAGGAAAGGAATCGGCTAGATGGAACAAGAAACAAGGTGCAAATAAGAAAAGCTACTACACTCATGAAGATAGTGTTGGTCTATCAAATAGTGATGAAGATGAACGAGGTAATGAATATAAACTGTTAATGGCATTTGAAGATGATGATTATATGGATGCTATAGATGTGGATAACCTTTTTGAAGAAATTACTAGACTCGAGAGATGTATAGAAGAAAAGAATATGATCATTGATACTCTACAATTTCAAATTGATGAAAAGGAAAAACATTTTGAAAAGTTAGAAGGTGAAATTGTTGCTCTTAGAAAAGAGATTGAGAAAACAAGAGCTATTAATCTTAAGTCTGTCAAAGGATCTGAAAC
>APFE030123283.1:93875-150488 GCA_000404065.3 Pinus taeda | reverse complement strand
TGCAGAGAAAAGTTATTTCATGTGGAGAAAAGTTCACAGAATTTTATGCAGAGAAAAGTTATTTCATGTGGAGAAAAGTTCACGCACTTTCATGGTTGGTTCATGGTATTAGTCCCACAGTTTTTGATCCTATGGTTTTGGCCCGTGGTATTGTTCCATGATTTGAGGAAGAGCTTGCCTATATAAAGCAAAGGAGATCATTTGGCTTGGGTATGCTTTTGGGTTGAATATCTTAAGATCTGAAATATTGGGTTATTGTTTCAAAAGCTTGATCTATATGAAAGTGAAGTGGAAAGCGAATCTGTGAAGGTTGATCTCTCGAATGCTACAGCTGCGGAAGTGCAGAGGTGCAACATGAAGTGCCACAGGAGGCGCCACAGGAAGCGCCACAAGAGGTACCACAGGAGACGCCACAGAAGGCACAGTGTGGAGGCGCCACAGGAGACGCCAAAGAAGGCGCAGTGCGGAGACGCCACAGAAGGCGCGGTGCGGAGGCGCCACAGGAGACGCCACAGAAGGCGCAATGCAGAGGCGCCACAGGAGACGCCACAGAAGGCGCAGTGCGAAGGCACCACAAAAGGCGCAGTGCGGAGGCGCCACAGAAGGCGCAGTGCGGAGGTGCCACAGGAGACGCCACAGAAGGTGCAGTGTGCAGGCACCACAGGAGATGCCACAGAAGGCGCAGTGCGAAGGCGCCACAGAAGGTGCAGTGCGGAGGCGCCACAGGAGACGCCATAGAAGGCGCAGTGCGAAGGCGCCACCAAAGGTGCAGTGCGGAGGCGCAGTGCGGAGGCGCCACAGGAGACGCCACAGAAGGCACAGTGTGGAGGAGCCACAGGAGATGCCACAGAAGGCGCAGTGCGAAGGCGCAATGCGGAGGCACAAGCCAGAGAAAAGGAAATTGCTAGGGGGTTGTAGCTCCCTTCTAGGAGAGACTGGAAAACGAGAGAGAGTTGTAGCTCTCTGCAGGTTGCAGCCTGCGTACAGGTAAAGGACTGCACCAGTACAAGACCATTGTAAAAGGAGTTTCTAATTTGAAAGAAGATAGAGACATATTGCAGCATGTGGTTTTCACCCACATTGGGTTTCCACCTTATATCTGGTGTTCTTTGATGTGACTGTCTGTTTTTCTTTCTCATTATTTTATGGTACTGATATGCAAAAATAATTCAAAGTGTCAATAAGGAAGATTTGTTAAAAGAACTAGATAATACTGATTCACCCCCCCACCTCTCAGTATTATTTTCAACAACATATTGATGTATATTGTAGGGTATAGAACATGGCTTTAGAAAGGAAGAAGATTTAGATGGCTAGCCTTCAACTTGGAGGAACTGCAATAGTATGGTGGGAAGGCAAGACACATGATGATCTGTAAAAGCATGGTAAAATCATTTCTACCTGGAATGAATTTTTTTTTGCTATTAAAAAGAAATTCTATCCTTTAGCTTACATGCAGCAGGAAATGATGAGTTGGAAAGCTCTTCGTCAGTTCAAGGGTCAAAGTGTACAAAGTTATACTAAGGAATTCAGAAAGAGAGCTTTAACTCTAGGTATATCATTAGATTCACTTGAGACTTTATTGAAGTATATAGGTGGTCCTCATAGCTATTTAAAGCATATTATTCTCATGTTTAATCCCACTAGCTTAGATGATGTATCAGTTCAAGCCACACATCTAGAAGCTAGAGGTAAGAATGTAAACCTAGAGGTTGGGGGATCATCTAAGTATTCTGTAAGCAAGAGCAAGGAAAAGAAGAAATTGAAATGGAAGGACGAGAAAGAAAAAACTATAAAGAAGGATAAACCTTCATGCATTCATTGCGAGAAAGAAGGATATGATGAGGCACACTGCTAGTTTTTGCATTCAGAACTGAAACCTAAGAAGTTTGGTGCAAAGGAGAAGAAGAATTTCGCTGCTATTCAATAGGACTTAGGATCAGATTCAGACGTTGAAACAACAGTTACAGCCACAGGTATTAAAGGTAAATATTTTGAAGCATCCATAAGTAATTTTGCACAATCTGTTGATAATGAAAATAATGAGAGGGAAAGAAATGAGATTTTTCATATTAGAGTGATTTCTAAGCACAATAAGATTGATACTTTATTTGATAGTGGATCACAAGTAAATTTGATTTATACCTCATGAGAAGCCATATCCATTAGGTTGGGTGTGTGATAAAACAAAGCTACAAGTAACGAGACAATGTAAACTTAGGTTTGCTATTGGAACAACATTTGTAGATGAAGTTGAGTTAGATATAGTTCCATTGGATATATCTGGTATTGTTTTGGGAAGTCCATGCTTGTATGATAGGAAAGCTATTTTTTATAGAGCTGAGAATAATTATCAACTCACTAAAGATGGAATAGAATATATTGTAAGAGCTAATAAACTCAAAGATAACTATTCTCTCATAAATTCAAGACAGATGAAAAGAATTTTGATTTCAAGTAAGAAGTTTTTACTAATGGTTGTAAAGGAAAAGGATCCTGAAAAATCCAATGCATTTGAAGGTTGTGATTCTAAACAGAAAGCTGATTTAGTTAAAGTTGTTTCAGAATATGATGTTCTTTTTCAAGAACCTAAAGGTCTGTCACCCAAGCAGGAAATAGTACATGATATTTATTTTTAGCAATATGCTCCATTACCTAACATTGCAATGTACGAGTTGTCAGATTTAGAGAATGCAGAGATAAAGAAGTAGGTACAAGAATTACTTGATATAGGGTTTATGCGACAAGCACATCACCATGTGGATCTCCAATTGTGCTGGTCAGAAAGAAAGATGGTTCGTGGAGAATGTGCATTGATTATAGAGCACTAAATAAAATAACGGTCAAGAATCGTTATCCTCTTCGTCGTATTGATGATTTATTAGATCAATTGGAAGTAGTTTACTTTTCTAAGTTAGACTTGTGAAGTGGCTATCATCAGGCCAGATTTGCAAAATAGGATGCATGGAAGGTTGCTTGAAGACAAAGCGGGGACTCTGTGAATGGTTGTTTATGCCTTTTGGCTTAACTAATTCTCCTGCTACATTTATGAGAGTCATGAATGATGTACTCAGACCATTTATTGATGATTTTTGAATTGTCTATTTAGATCACATTCTTGTTTTTAGTAAGACATGGGGAAGACCATGTAAAGCATGTGAAGCAGACTTTAGATGTTTTAAAAAGAGAAAATATCTATGTAAAACTGCCAAAATGTGAATTTGTCATAACATATTTAAATTATTTGGGTCATATTGTAGGGGGTGGTGAATTGAAGATAGACCCCTCTAAGGTTGAAGTCATTGTGGACTAGCCTAAACCCAAATCTACTACAAAGGTTAGGAGTTTCCTAGGGGCAGCACAATATTGGAGAAATTCTATTGCTAAATTTTCTTTGATTGTAGCTCCATCACATGCTTTAACAGGATTGAAACAGGTGTTTAAGTGGGGAGGAAAATAGTAGAAAGCCTTCGACACCTTAAAAGAGAAAATCAGTACAACGCCAGTACTAGCACTACTAGATCTTCAACATCGATTTGAGATTATGACAGATGCGAGTGACTATGCCATGGGATCAATGTTGATGCAACATGGAAAACCCATATGCTATCATTTTGAGACATTTACTTTGTAGTAGTCAATTATCCCACATATGATAAAGAATTTTATGCATTAGTAAAAAGTGTGAAAAAGTGGAAACATTACCTAATGGGTAATGAAACAATCATACATACAGATCATCAACCACTTTAGTATTTGCACTCACAAACTAAATTGCAGCAATCAAGATATTATAGGTGGATGGGCTTTCTGCAAAAATTTCATCTTGTCATCAGATATAAGAAGGGCATAAATAATAAGGTCGTAGACATGTTATCAAGACCAATCATAAATGCATCTACTATACCTAAGCATAACTCAGTAATGCATGAAAGTTACATTGAACATTATGCTCAAGATGTAGATTTGAAAGATGTATATGCACCTTTAAGTCATGGCAAGCAAGTAGAATAACTGGATTATTATGTAAAGGACCAACTCTTCTATCATTTGGGAAAGTTATGCATTCCACAAACTGAAAGAGTTAACATAATTTGAGAAGCACATACTTCTCCCATATCAAGTCATTTTGGTGTAAGTAAAACAGTTGCACAATCGCAAAGGTTCTTTTATTGGCCAAGAATGTATGAGATAGTTTCCAGATATATCAAAGGGTGTCCTATGTGTGCTACAAGCAATCCCAATAATAGGAAATTAGGCTTGTACACTCCACTTCCAATTCCTTCTCATTCTTGGGAAAGTGTTTCCATGGATTTTGTTGGGGGATTACCAAAATCTAGGAAAGGTCATGGTTATTTGTATGTTGTTGTGGATAGGTTCAGTAAAATGCATTTTGATATCATGTAACAAGAAGGTTACAACTGAACAAACAGAAAAGTGGTTCTTTCAGAATGTATGGGTTCATTTTGGGTTAGCCACTTCTATTGTATTTGATCAAGATTCTCCATTTGTTGGGAAGTTTTGGTCAAATATATGGGATTTAATGAACACCAGGTTGAAGAATAGCAGAGCATTTCATCCACAAATAGATGGTCAAACAGAATCGGTCAATAGGGAAATGATCTAGTTGCTCAGAGGCTATTGCAGCAAGCATCGCAAGCTTTGGGATGAGCATTTGTGTTATGTGCAGCATGCTTACAACCGTGCCAAGAACTCTTCTACTCAAGGATCTCCTTTTGAGACTTGTTTTGGTTTTATACCAAAGTCTCCCTTGGATTTTGTCTTTGGTAAAGATATAGCAGTTGATGGATATAGTGATGTGGACAAAGCAGTCAAGTTCATTGAATAAATCCAAAAAATTGACCAGGTAGTATAGGAATAGCTGGAAAGAAGCCAAGACAAGTACAAGGCAAGACATGATAAGCATCGAGTTGAACATAGTTTCCAAGTTGGTGATCAATTCTAGTTGTACATCATCAAAGATAGAATGTAGGGTGAAGGTAAGAAGCTAAAAACAATAAGGTATGGACCTTTCAAGATACTTTATAAAATGGTTGAAAATGATTTTTGCCTTGATTTGCCAGCGTATGTGTAGATATATTAAGTCATCAATGCAAAAAATTTGAGATCGTATGAACCTTCATTGATTGAGGATCCTCAAGAACAAAGTCAGTTGCCTTATATTGAGGATTTGTTGCCTGAATATCTCAATGAGTTATAGGAGGACACAGTTCTGGACAGAAAGTTAAGAACTAGTCCTCAAGGGGATATTGAGTACCTGAAAGTAGGACTCAAAGGTTCAAATCCAACTAAGGCACAATGGATAGAAATTGGACAAGTGAGGGAACTGTATCCTCACTTGATCGATGCCTAAAACCAACTTTTGGTGGCCCAAAAGCTTTTTAGTGGGAAGGCATGATCCAAAATGGATCTTAAACAACCCTTTTAAACATATTCAAATATGTTAAAACCACAAAAAACAACATCGGGGTTAAATCATAGCAATAAAGCATTGATATTGCATCAGAGAAAGCCATGTAGTGTTAACAGGCCTTAGCCTTAAGAGAAATGCGATAGCGATAAAAGAGAAACAACGTGAACCATTGATAGAGTGCACAGATCAACGATCCATATCAACTACCAATATCGCATCACATGGAACCAAAGGGAGGACTTAACACATGATGGAAGGCTTAAGTGATATGCGATGGCCGCATTATCATATCACAATGAACCAAGGGAGAAGAATTGGGACCCATAACTTAAAGACTCGCGATGAGCGCTTCCATCGTAGCTATCAGATGGGCAAAAGAGATCAACAGCGGATATCACATCACATATTCCTAAAGGGAGGACTTCACAGAGGTAGACCCGAAGGAGTTATGAAATAAAATAGTGAAGGATTTGAGTCTCATGGTAAGTGCTATTTCGAGCAGACTTCAGGCGGTAAGTGGTATTGGAGAGGCTCCGCTCGATTCCATACACTGGCAAAACGCATAGCACTTTGCAAGTGAGAGAAAACCACTTTTTTTGGTGGGTAATTTCTGTGTAAGTGGGCCACCTAAAATGGTCGTCATCCATTGGATTAGCGATCACGTATCAGATGGTGAGGAAGGAATGAGCTAGTTTGGTGATCAGGTTGGATGTTAATTGTCTAATTGAAGGAAAAGCAACAGTGGGCTTGCGACAATGATAAAACACGTACCCGAGAGGATTATAGATATGGCACTATAAAATTTGAAATCCGATATGCACTGTTTGTCGAGTTTTTCTATGTTTTGGTGTATTTTCATTATAAAATCAAAATACAAAGGATTTCTTGTGCTTTAAGAATTTTGTCTTAACAAGACGTGTCCAATGTTGAAGGGAAGGTGAATAGACAGAGGAGGAAGATAGAGAGCCTGAAGAGGGAAGGTGAATAGATAGGGCCAATAGGCTTAAAAAGCCATCCCATAACATAACAGAAACAACTCGGCGTTCAGAGAAAAAGGGGAGATAGAGAGTCAGAGGAAACACATAGCTACAAATAGTTCATTAAAGGCACTAAGAGGGAGAGTTTGTACACTATTTAAACTTGAGGATTTCGAGTGAAATCCCTGTGTAATATCATTGTTTTTGCGTTATGGCTCTGATTGAGGTCACACCCGTAAACTCTGTTCTTGAAGACATAATATAAAGGTCAACACAGAAAGATAGACTAGGAGACGTAGCCAGGGGGTCTACTGAACTCCTTCATTATTTCGACTGCGTTGATGTGTGTGTGTTATGTTTTATAATTTTTCATTGTCTATGTTATTCACAATCTTTTCGATTCGTTGCACTAAATAATATAGGCATTCCTACACATGAGTCTGTAATACCTTTTCTCCTTAATTTAATATCCATTTCGGATCAATTTGGAATCATATAAACTCCCTGAAATATTTTCAAATTCAACCAAGTAAGAGGTGTTGAAAATAGCAACAAGAAATGATAAAAATAGAATCTAGAATATTCCAATTTTAATTTGTCCTTAAATTAAAATCAAGTTTAGACTCACTAGCTACCTAGAAATAATTAATTAATTCATTATGGATTAATTAGTTGGAGAAATACAATTTAGAAATCTTTCTAAATTCATGCAACAATTATCCCTTAAATTAGGGACATTATTCCTTAATCAAGGAGATAATATTGAGTTATATTTGATTTTTAATTAGTTAGTTCAGTTTACTAAGCTAAGTCTAGTTAAATTAGTTCCAATCTATTTGAGGAACTAATTATGAGTTATCATTCAGTTGATGTATGCATGCACTCAACCAGTGTACTCCAAATAATTGAAGATTCCCTCATCATAAACTCATGCATGTCTATTCTAAGAAATACCTAGTTGAGTTAAATGTCAAGGGTAGTGTACTATCGGTTGCATGTGTTTTCCTATAAAGGAAACTCATCCATGCAGTCAAGGGAAGGTTCCTTGAGGATTGCACAGTTATGATAGGGTGTGAGATTAGTGGGAAAGATTAGTGTTACACTTGGTAACAGGAGGATCACCTAGGAAAAACAATGCAAGGAAATAGGGGCTTGGAGGGTAGAGGAGAAGGCTTATGAGAAGCTTTGATTTCCTGTGAGCATCTAGGAGGATTGTACTAAGAGCTGGCTAGTTGTGAGAGCTAAGGCTTTGTATCATTCTGATGTATTTCCAACTTGTATGATAATATAGATTGTGGGGTTTTTAGCTGAGGCTTTCCCCTAAGTATTTTCTATGTTTCATGTGTGTTGATTCTTCTTCTTATGGTTATATGTGTTTAGCTTTGATTCGGTTCTATCTTTAAGCTTCCACAATTTTCATAGTAGAAGTATATTATAGTATTTTGCTTTAGTATAATACATTATCGAGTTAATCTATAGTCAGATTTTCTACATAGATCTCTGAGGTAGATTTGTAGAGAATTTGTAGTAAATTCTACATGGTATCAAAGCTAGCTGATCTATAGAGAAATTTCTACATGGTATCAGAGCCTAGTTTATCAAAGTTGTGAATAGTATACAAAGAAGAGAATTCGAAGTTTGAAGTTTGGGGTTGCAGGTGCAAATCGAATTCTTATCATACCTCAAGGTTGGTCAATGGAATTCTATCGCTTGAGACTTGAGTATGCCTTGGAAGGTAGCTTGAATTACATAGCATGGAGGTTGTATTAGAAGACAATGACTTGAAGGATTTCATTGATCAAGAAATACCAAAGCCAAATTCAACTAATGCACAAGAGTTGGCTGAGTGGAAGAAGTGTGTGGCAAGGGCGAGATAGATCATCCTTGAGGGACTTGAAGACCATATTGTCTTGAGTCTCCATGGGAAGGATACTCCATATTCAATGTGGAAGACATTGAAGTACTTCTACCAGAACAATAAAAACCAGAGGAAATTGGCACTCAAGGATAAGCTTCAAATAATCAAGATGAAGAAAGACGTTATGATCTCCACATATTTGAACAAGCTCACCACCTGTAGAGATGAGCCTGGAACCGTGAGAATAACTACTGCTAACAATAATAAGGTGAGCCTCTTTATCCTTAGCCTTCCAAAGAGCTGAAATAGCTACCAGGACTCTATGAATGGAAGGGAGAAACTAACGGATTGGGAACGACTGTGGTCAGATCTTATGCAGGAGGAGATCATAAAGAGAACTCAAGATGGTTGTTCATCCAAGGATGATGATGAAAAAAATCTTGCCTTACCGAGTAAGGCAATGGAATGGAAGGGGAAGGCGACCAATTCTGAATCGAATTCTTCTGATGGAGGGAAGAAGGTTAACATGTCTAAAGTGAGATGATTTAATTGTCGTGAGATGGGTCATTATGCAACTAATTGCCCATCAAAGAATTCCAATAAGGGATCCTTAGATGGATAAGAAGGTGAGGATTTAGCCTCTCAGTTCAAAATGAACTTCACCCTCATCACACACATGGTGTCATTGATGATGGGTTGTGGTTGGTATCTTGATATTGGAGCATAATTCCACATGACTGGCAATAAAAGTTTATTTAGTGCCTTGGAGGAGAATGACCTAAGGAGATGGGTGACGAAGAAAGGTTTATTGTTTCAAGACTAGGCATGGTTGCTTTTTAAAGCAAGCATGGAGCTTCTATCTCCCTGACAAATGTGAAGTATTTTCTTGTACTGAAGAAAAATTTTGTATCAATCACGATGTTGGAGGACAAAGGATACGATGTTGTCTTCAGTAAGGGAAAGGTTTTCCTTAGACACATCACCATGAGACAAGTGAAATAGATTGGTTCATGAGTCAACAAATTGTATGCTCTTGAGGTTCAATATGCATGCAAAGGCTTGAGGAGCAAGTAAAATGTTAGAGACTTGGGGGTTGAGAGGGAGAGTAAATTACCTCTCAACATTTCGTCCTAGAAGAAGTCTCAGATAATTGTGGAGGATCCATAATTGGAGAAGTGGGCAGAGGTATCACATGCAGCCATACCTCCAGGTGTGAGCAGGGGTGATGTGAAGTGATCAAGAAGGTTGAAATTGGGTAGGGTCCATTGAGAGGTTCTATCTAATGGAGCGTACCTTACTATGGGATCTCAAAGTACATAGAAGTGGGAGGAATCAATGGGATTGATGCAGTCAAAAATCAAAGTGAGAGGGGAAAGAGTAGTCAAATAATGAAGAGCATAGAGAAGGATTGACAACAGTGTAGAAAGTTTGAGTCAGTAGAAGTGCAGAGTTTTCAGTCCACAGAGGCAACAATAGTCAAAAACATTGATGACGGAGGCATCATTCTGATTCAGGTTGGATGTTTTTTTTATTTCTGAAGTTCTTGGAGCAACAACACTAAAGAGAAGTGTTGCATTCATAACATTCCAAAGGTTCACAATCAGGATTGAGTTGAATTCCTTTCTTGTTGAGAGGGAGTGTTGAAAATACCAACAAGAAATGATAAAAATAGAATCCAAAATATTCCAATTTTAATTTCTCCTTGAATCAAAATCAAATTTAGTCTCACCATCTTCTTGGAAATAGTTAATTAATTCATTATGGATTAATTAGTTGGATAAATTCAAGTTAGAAGTATTTTTGAAGTCATGAAATAGTTATCCCTTAAATTAAGGATATTATCCCTTAATTAAGGAGATAAGATTGAGTTATATTTGAGTTGTAATTAGTTAGATCATTTCACTGAGTTAAACCTAGTGAAATTAGTTCCAAACTATTTGAGGAACTAATTATGAGTTATTAGACAATTGATGCATGCATGCACTCAACCACTGTACTCCAGATAACTAAAGATTCCTTCATCAGAAACTCATGCATGTCTATTCTGAGAAAGACCCGGTTGAGCTAAATGTCAAGGAAAGTGTACTATCAATTGCATGTGTTTTCCTATAAAGGAAACTCATCCATTCAATAAAGGGAAGGTTCCTTGAGGATTGCATAGTTCTGACAGGGTGTGAGATTAGTGTTACACTTGGTAACAGGAGGATCACCCAGGAAAAACTATGCAAGAAAATAGGAGCTTGGAGGGTAGAGGAGAAGGCTTGTGAGAATGCTTGATTGCATGTGAGCATCCAAGAGGATTGTACTGAGAGCTAGCTAGTTGTGAGAGCTAAGGCTTTGTATAATTCTGATGTATTTCCACCTTGTATGATAATACAGATAGTGGGGTTTTTAACTGAGGCTTTCCCCTATGTATTTTCTTTGTTTCATGTGTATTGATTTTTCCTCCTATGGTTATATGTGTTCAGCTCTGATTCAGCTCTATATTTAAGATTTCACAAGTTTGATAGTAGAAGTAGATTATAGTATAGTGAATTATTGATTTAATCTATATTAAGATTTTCTACATAGATCTCAGAGGTAGAGTTGTAGAGAATTTGCAAGAAATTCTACATGGTATCAAAGCTAGCTAATCTATAGAGAAACTTGTACATGGTATCAGAGCCTAGTTTATCAGAGCTGTGTACAGTATGTGAAGAAGAGAATTCAAAGTTTGAATTTTGGGGTTGCAGGTGAAAATCAAATTCTTATCACACTTCAAGTTTGGTCAATGGCATTCTATGGCTTGAGACTCGAGTACGCCTTGGAAGGAAGCTCAAATTACATAGCAAGGAAAGATCACATGGAGTTTGTATTATAAGACAACGACTTAAAGGATTTCATTGATAAAGAAATCTCAAAGCCAGGTTCAACTAATGCACAAGATTTGGCTTAGTAGAAGAAGTGTGTGTTGAGGGCGAGAGAGATCATCCTTGAGGGAGTTCAAGACCATATTGTCTAGAGTCTCCGTGGGAAGGATACTCCATATTCAATGTGGAAGATATTTAAGGACCTCTACCAGAACAGTAGCAACCAGAGGAAATTGGCGCTTAAGGATAAGCTTCGAAGAATCAAGATGGAGAATGGTGATATTATTTCCACATATCTGAACAAGCTCACCACCTATAGAGATGATCTTGGAACTGTGGGAATAACTACTTCCGATGATGATATGGTGAGCCTCACTCTCCTTGGCCTTCCAAAGAGCTAGAATAGTTATCACGACTCTGTGAATGGAAGGTATAAACTGTAAGATTGGGAACGACTGTGGTCGGATCTCATGCAGAAGGAGACCAATAGGAGAACTCAAGATGGTTCTTCATCCAAGGATGATGATGAAGAAAATATTCCCTTTATAAGTAACACAATGGAAGGGAAGGGGAAGGCATCCCATTCTGAATTGAATACTTTTCATGGAAGGAAGAAGGTGGACAACTCGAAAGTGAGATGATTTAATTGTCACGATATGGATCATTATGCAACTAATTGCCCATCGAAGAAGTCTAATAAGGGATCCCCGGATGGATCAGAAGGTGAGGCATTAGCCTCACAGTTCGAAATGGGCTTCGCCCTCATTGCATGCATGGTGCCATCAATGTTCGGTTATGGTTGTTATCTTCACAATGGAGCCTCATTCCACATGACCGGTGATAAAATTTTATTCATTTCCTTGGAGGAGAAAGACCTCAAGATGCACATGGAGATGGGTAATGACGAAATGTTTAGTATTTTAGGAGTGGGCACGGTTACTTTTTAGAGGGAGCATGGAGCTTCTATCACCCTTACAGATGTGAAGTATGTGCCTGGACTGAAGAAGAATTTGGTATCGGTCACAATGTTGGAGGACAAAGGATACGATGTTGTCTTTAGTAAGGGAAAGGTTTTCCTTAAACACATCGCCATGAGACAAGTGAGATAGGTCAGTTCACGAGTCAAGAACCTATATGCTCTTGAGGTTCAAGATGCATGTGAAGCCTTGAGGAGTAAGGAAAATGTTAGAGACTTGGTGGTTGAGAGGGAGAGTGAATTACCTCTCAACATGCAGTCCCAGATGAAGTCTCAGACAATTGTGGAGGAGCCACAATTGGAGAAGTGGGCAAAGGGATCGGATGGAGTCGTACCTCTAGGTGTGAGGTGTAGCGATGTGAAGTGATAGTCCCAAGAATGTTAAAATTGGGCCAGGTCGATTGAGAGGTTTTATCTCATGGATCGTACCTTGCTATGAGAGCCCAAAGTACATAGTAGTGAGAGGAATCATTGGGATTGATGCAATCAAAGATCAAAGTGATAGAGGCTAGAGTAGTTAGATATTGCAAATCATAGAGAAGGATTGGCAACAGTGTAAAAAGGCTTAGTCAGCAGAAGCATAGAGTTTTCACTCAACAAAGCCAATACTAGTCAACGACTTTGATGACAGAGGCATCATTCTGATTCAGGTTGGATTTTTTTTTTGTTTCTGAAGTTGTTGGAGCAACAACACTAAAGAGAAGTGTTTCATGCATAACATTCCAAAGGTTCATGATCGGGATCGAGTTGAATTATTTTCTTGTTAAGAGGGAGTGTTGAAAATAGCAACAAAAAATGATAAAAATAGAATCCAAAATATTCCAATTTTAATTTCTCCTTGAATCAAAATCAAATTTAGTCTCACCAGCTGCTTGGAAATAATTAACTAATTCATTATGGATTAATTAGTTGGAGAAATTTAAGTTAGAAATCTTTCTGAAGTCGTGCAACAATTATCCCTTAAATTAAGGAGATTATCCCTTAATTAAGGAGATAAGATTGAGTTATATTTGAGTCTTAATTAGTTAGCTTGGTTCACTAAGTTAAGTCTAGTTAAATTAGTTCCAAACCATCTGACGAACTAATTGTGAGTTATCAGTCAGTTGATGCATGCATGCACTCAACCAGTGCACTCGAAATAACTGAAGATTCCCTCATTAGAAACTCATGCATGTCTATTTTGAGAAAGACCTAATTGATTTAAATGTCAAGGACAATGTACTATCAGCTGTATGTGTTTTCTTATAAAGGAAACTCATCCATGCAGTCAAGGGAAGGTTCCTTGAGGATTGTTTAATTCTAAGAGGATGTGAGATCAATGCTCCACTTGGTAACAGGAGGATCACCCAGGAAAAAATACTCAAGGAAATAGGAGCTTGGAGGGCAGAGGATAAGGCTTGTGAGAAGCTTTGATTGCTTGTGAGCATCCAAGAGGATTGTACTAAGAGTTGGCTAGCTGTGGGAGCTAAGGCTTTGTATAATTATGATGTATTTCCACCTTGTATGATAATACAGATAGTGGGGTTTTTAGCTAAGGCTTTCCCCTGAGTATTTTCTTTGTTTCATGTATATTGGTTCTTCTTCTTATGGTTCTATGTGTTCAGCTTTGATTTAGCTCGATCTTTAAGCTTTTGCATGTTTGATAGTAGAATTAGATTATAGTATTTTGCTTTAGTATATTGCATTATTGTGTTAATATATAGTCAGATTTTCTACAGAGATCTTAGAGGTAGATTTGTAGAGAATTTTTAGGAAATTATACATGGTGTCAAAGCTAACTGATCTATAGAGAAATTTCTACATGGTATTAGAGCCTAGCTTATCAGAGCAGTGAATAGTATAGGAAGAAGATAATTTGAAGTTTGAAGTTCGCAGTTGCAGGTGCAAATCTAATTCTTATCATACTTCAAGGTTGGCCAATGGCATTTTATGGCTTGAGACAAGAGTATGCCTTAGAAAGTAACTTAGATTACATAGCATGGAAAGATCGCATGGAGCTTGTATTAAAGGACAATGACTTGAAGGATTTCATTGATCAAGAAATACCAAAGCCATGTTCAACTAATGCACAAGAGTTGGCTGACTGGAAGAAGTGTGTGGTGAGGGCGAGATAGATCATCCTTGAGGGAGTTCGAGACCATATTGTCTTGAGTCTCCATGGGAGGGATACTGCATATTCGATGTGGAAGACATTGAAGGACCTCTACCAGAATAGTAGCAAGCAGAGGAAATTGGTGCTTAAGGATAAACTTCAAAGAATCAAGATGGAGAATGATAATAATATTTCCACATATCTGAACAAGCTCACCACCTGTAGAGATGAGCTTGGAACTGTGAGAATAAATACCGTCGATGATGATATGATGAGCTTCTCTCTCCTTGGCCTTCCAAAGAGCTGGAATAGCTACCAGGACTTTTTGAATGGAAGGGCAAAACTGTCGGATTGGGAATGACTATGATTGGATCTCATGTAGGAGGAGATCAGGAGGAGCACTCGAGATGATTCTTCATCCAAGGATGATGATGAAGAGAATCTTGCTTTAGCGAGTAAGGAAATGAAAGGGAAGGGGAATGTGTCCAATTTTGAATCGAATTCTTCTGATGGAGGGAAGAAGGTTGAAATGTCTAAAATGAGATGCTTTAATTGTCACGAGATGGGTCATTATGCAACTAATTTCCCATCGAAGAAGTCTAAGAAGGGATCCTTGGATGGATCGGAAGGTGAGGCATTATCCTCTCAGTTCGAAATGGACTTCACCATCATCACATGAATGGTGTCATCGATGATGGGTTGTGGTTGGTACCTTGATAGTGGAGCCTCATTCCACATGACCAGTGATAAAAGTTTATTTAGTGCCTTGGAGGAGAAAGACCTCAAGATGTGCATAGAAATGGGTGACGACAAAAGTTTTAGTGTTTAAGGAGTGGGCACTGTTGCTTTCTAGAGGGAGCATGGAGCTTCTATCACCTTGGCAGATGTGAAGTATGTGCCTGGACTGAAAAAAATATTATAAAATAAATAAATAAATAAATAAATAAATAAATAAATAAAAAAATAAAAAATAAATAAATAAATAAATAATTGGTATCAATCGTGATGTTAGAGAATAAAAGCTATGATGTTGTCTTTAATAAGGGAAAGGTTTTCCTTAGACACATCATCATGAGATAAGTGAAAAAAATTGGTTCACGAGTCAAGAAACTGTATGCTCTTAAGGTTCAAGATGCATGCAAAGCCTTGAGGAGCAAGGCAAATGTTAGAGACTTGGTGGTTGAGAGGGAGAGTAAATTACCTCTCAACATGCAGTCCGAGAAGAAGTCTTAGAAAATTATGGAGGAGCCATAATTGTAGAAGTGGGCAGATGGATGACATGCATCCATACCTCTAGGTGTGAGGTGGGGCAAAGTGAAGTGATAATCCCAAGAAGGTTGAAATTGGGTAGGGTCCATTGAGAGATTTTATCTCATGGATCATACCTTGCTACGGGAGTCCAAAATACATAGTAGCAAGAGGAATCAGTGGGATTGATTCAGTCAGAGATCAAATTGAAAGAAGCTAGAGTAGTTACATAATGAAAAGTGCAGAGAAGGATTGACAATAGTGTAGAAAGGTTGAGTCAGCAGAAGCGTAGAGTTTTGAGTCCACATAGGCAATAGTAGTCAGAGACTTTGATGACAGAGGCATCATTGTGATTTAGGTTGGATGTTTTCTTTGTTTCTGAAGTTGTTGGAGCAACAACACTAGAGAGAAATCTTGCATGCATAGCATTCCAAAGGTTCATGATCAGGATCGAGTTGAAGTCCTTTCTTGTTGAGAGGGATTGTTGAAAATAGCAACAAGAAATGAATAAAATAGAATCTAGAATATTCCAATTTTAATTTGTCCTTGAATTAAAATTGAATAAAAATCAAATTTAGTCTCACCAGCTTCTTCAAAATAATTAATTAATTCATTATGGATTAATTAGTTGGAGAAATTCAAGTTAGAAGTCTTTCTGAAGTCATGCAACAGTTATCCCTTAAATTAAGGAGATTATCCCTTAATTAAGGAGATAAGATTGAGTTATATTTTCAGTTGTAATTATTTAGTTCAATTTACTGAGTTAAGTCGAGTTAAATTAGCTCCAAACTATTTGAGGAACTAATTATGAGTTATCAGTTAGTTGATGCATGCATGCACTCAACCAGTGTACTCCATATAACTGAAGATTCCCTCATTAGAAACTCATGCATGTCTATTTTGAGAAACACCCAGTTGAGCTAAATGTCAAGGACAATGTACTACCAGTTGCATGTGTTTTCCTATAAAGGAAAGTCATCCATGTAGTTAAGGGAAGGTTCCTTGAGGATTGCATAATTATGACAGGGTGTGAGATCAATGTGAGAGATTAGTGTTCCACTTGGTAACAGGAGGATCACCCAGGAAAAACTACAAAAGGAAATAGGAGCTTGGACGGCAAAGGAGAAGGCTTCTAAGAAGATTTGATTGCCTGTGAGCATCTAGGAGGATTGTACTGAGCGTTTTCTAGCTGCGAGAGCTAAGGATTTGTATAATTATGATGTATTTCCACCTTTTATGATAATATAGATAGTGGGGTTTTTAGCTGAGGCTTTCTATAGAAATTTATCTATGGATCTGCTAGCTCTGATACAATGTAGAAATTCCCACTGTAGATCACCTGATAATGCAATATACTAAAGCAAAATACTCGATCTACTTCTACAATCAAACTTTGTAGAATCTTAATCAAATTGAGCAAGATCAAATAGAACACATATAACTAATAACAAGAAATCAATCACACATTAACACAGAAGAATATCTTAGGGAAAGCCTCAACCTAAAACCCCAATCTCTGTATTATCATACCAGTGGAAATATGTTCAGATTACAAAAAGAATAAGCTCACAAGTTATCCTGCTCTCTCTACAATCAAACTCCTGCTCATAGAAAGTCAAAGGCTTCTCAGAAACCTTCTCCTCTGCCCTTCGAGCCTCCTATTTCCTTGTGCAATTTTCCTTGGGGTCAAGTGTTTCCACTTGTGTGAATTGATATCTTCACACACTCACTAACCTTTGATATAACTGAATAATCCTGAAGGATATGATTCCTTCTGCATGGATGAGTTTCCTATATAGAAAAATTCCTCCAACTGATAGTATAATGTCCCTTCCTCTAATCTCAACTGTGTCTCTGATTGAGCAGACATGCATGAGTTATTTATGAGATAATATTCAGTTATCTGAAGTGTAGTAGTTTCATGCATGCAAGCATTAAATAACTAAACTCACAATCAGTTCCTCCAACTCTTGAAACTAATCTAACTGGACTTAACTCAGTTAACTGAGCTAACTAATTACCACTCAAATTACAACTCATCCTTATCTTTGTAACTAAGTGATAAATTCCTCAATTAATGGGATAATTGTTGCATGTCCTCACATAGACTTCAGGTTTGATTTTCTCCAACTAATTAACTCAAGATGAATTAATTAATTATTTTACAAACAACTGCTAAGATCAAATTAAAATTTTACTTCTCAATTTTAGTTCACGGACTAACTAAAATTGGAATCTATCTCGAAATACTATTTATAGCAATGTTATTTTTAGCACTCCCATTTTTCATTCCTTGTTGCTATGTCCAACACTGGTACCTAAATTTCTATTTATAGCAATGCTATTTTTAGCATTTCTTGTTTCCATTTTCAACACTCCCTCTCAACAAGAGAGGCATTTAACTCGAACCTGATCCTAAACCTTTGGAATGTTCCGCATGCAACACTTCTCCCAAGCGTTATTGCTCCAGCAACTCTAGAAACAAAAAAACTCCCAACTGACCTCCCTGTTGGGCTAGAAACATCCTTTGATGCTGAAGCTCCATCTAGCACTAACAAGTGCTCCCTCTTTGACCTCTAAGTTGCTACAACACTCCATGCATCTCGCATCATTGCACACCTCTCTATGCTATCCTGCACTGGTGTAACACTCTTGTGCCTCTCACATTGTTGTAGCATGCTAGCTCTACACTGCCTCGGGATTCCTGCACTATAGATCTCTCTGCAACTCCATCCGCATCCATATCTACCCACTCATCCAATCCTACTACTCCTCGTTGGGGCTCCCTTAGCAAGGTCTAATCAAAGAGGTTGGGTACCTCAATTATCCTGCCCTATTCTAGCCTTCTTGGGACTGTCACTCCACATCGCCCCACCTCCTACCTGGAGGTATGGATGAATATGATCCCTCTGCCCACTTGGCTCAAAACTTCCCCCTACCAGAGGTCTCTGCATGAGTAGTTGTCTCTACTTGATCTCCTCTCAGGTTCTTTAGTTGTGCCTGCTCCACAACCTCTTGAAGATGCTTCACCAATTGTGGCTCCTCTACAATTGTCTGAGACTTCTTTTGGCACTTCATGTTGAAAGGTAATGTACTCTCCCTCTCAACCACCAAGTCTCCAACAGTTTCCTTGCTCCTCAAGGCTTTGCATGCATCTAGAACCTCAAGAGCATATAGGTTCTTGACTCATGAACCGATCTGCTTCACCTGTCCCTTAGTGACATGTCTAAGGAAAACATTTCCCTCACTGAAGACCACATCATAGCCTTTGTCTTCCAACATTGCGATCAACACCAAATTTTTCCTCAGTCTTGGTACATACTTGACATCGGTCAGGGTAATGCGAGCTCGATGCTCCCTCTAAAAAACAACTGTGCCTACACCTAAGACACTGTACCTTTCAATCATCACCCATCATTATGAGTATCTGGAAATTTTTCTCCTCAAAGGTACTAGACAAACTCTTGTCTTCGGTCATGTGGAAAGAACCTCCACTGTCAAGAAACCAAACACATCCCACCATGGATGAAACCATGCATGTGAAGAGGGTGAAATCCAACTTGAACAGTGAGGCCAACGCATCACCTTTAGATCCTTCCTTAGATCCCATCTTGGATTTCTTCAGTGGACAATTTGTATCGAAATGGCCCACCTCATGGCAACGAAAGCATCACACTTTCGATTTGTCAAACTTTTTCCCACAATGGAAAGAACTAAATTTGGAATGGATGCCTTCCCTTTCCGCTTCCTCACCTTACTCGCTAAGGCTAGATTTTCCTCATCATCTTGCTTTGATGAGGATCCATCTCTGGTGGTTCTTCTTATCTCCTCCTTCACCAGATCTGACCAAAGTCATTCCCAATCTGGTAGTTTTTCTCTTCCATTAACTAATTCTTGGTAGCTATGCTAGCTCTTAGGAAGACCGAGGAGTGTAAGACTCACCATGTCATAATCGGTTGTTGTGATCCCTACACTTCCAAGCTCATCCCTGCAAGTGATGAGCTTGTTTAGATATGTGGAGATTGTGTCGCCCTTTTCACACTTGATTTTCCGATGCTTGTCTTTTCAGTGCCAGCTTCCTCTGATCACTACTATTCTAATATAGATCTTTCAATGTTTTCCAGATTGAAAAATATGTCTCCTTCCCATGGAGACTCGAAACTATGTGGTCTCAAACTCCCTTCACAAGGATTCTCCTTGCTCTAGCCACACATTTCTTCCATTCTGCCAGTTTTGAATCATCAGCCACTGCAGGTTTGGAGACTTCTTGATCAATGAAGTCCTTTAGACTGTTATCCTCTAATACTACTTCCTTATGATCCTTCCAAGTTATATAATTTGAGCTGCCATCAAGGGCATACTCGAATCTTAAACTGTTGAACTCCATTGGTGAAATTGAGATGTGATAAGAACTTGATTTCTATATTCAGGAACCTCAAAATTTGAACTTCTCCCTTATTGTACACTATTATCTTCTTCGATCACCTTTGCTCTAATAGCATGTAGAAATTTCTCTATGGATTTGCTAGCTCTGATACCATGTAGAAATTCCCATTGTAGATCACCTAATAATGCAATATACTAAAGCAAAATACTAGATTTACTTCTACAATCAAACTTTGCAGAAGCTTAATCGAATTGAGCAAGATCAAATAGAAAATAGATAATTGAGAATGAGAAATCAATCACACATTAACACAGAAGAATAACTGGGGAAAGCCTCAGCCTGCAACCCCAATCTCTAGATTATCATACAAGTGGAAATATGTTGAGATTACAAAAAGAATTAGCTCACAAGCTATCTTGCTTTCTCTGCAATCAAACTGCTACTCATAGACAGTCAAAGGCTTCTCAAAAACCCTATCCTTTGCCCTCCAAGCCTCCTATTTCCTCGCGCAGTTTTCCTTGAGGTCCAGTGCTGCCACCTGTGTGAATTGGCTTCTTCATACACTCACTAACCTTTGATCTAATTGCGCAATCCTGAAGGAGATGATTCCTTCTGCATGGATGAGTTTCTTATATAGGAATATTCCTCCAATTGATAGTACACTATCCCTTCCTCTGATCTCAAATAGGTCTCTAACTGAACTAAAATGCATGAGTTATTTACGAGAGAATATTCAGTTATCTGAAGTGTGGTAGTTACATGCATGCAAGCATTAACGAACTGAACTCACAATGATTTCCTCCAACTATTGGAAATAATCTAACGGGGCTTAACTCAGTTAACTGACCTAGCTAATTACAACTCATCCTTATCTCTTTAATTAAGTAATAAGTTCCTCAATTGATGGGATAATTGTTCCATGTCCTCACATAGACTTCATGTTTGATTTTCTCCAACTCATTAACTCAAGATGAATTAATTAATTATTTTACAAACAATTGCTAAAATCAAATTCGAATTTTACATCTCAATTTTAGTTCAGGGACTAATTAAAATTGGAATCTGTCCCGAAATACTATCTATAGCAATGCTATTTTTAGCGCTTTCTTTTTTCATTCCTTGTTTCTATGTCCAACACTAGTACTTGAACTTCTATTTATAGCAATGTTATTTTTAGCATTTCTGTTTTTAGCATTTCTTGTTGCCATTTTCAACACTTTCCCCTGAGTATTTTTTGTTTCATGTGTATTGATTCTTCTTCTTATGGCTATATGTGTTCAGCTTTGATTTAGCTCGATCTTTAAGCTTCCGCAAGTTTGATAGTGGAAGTAGATTACAGTATTTTTCTTTAGTATATTGCATTATCGAGTTAATTTACAGTCATATTTTCTACATAAATCTCAGAGGTAGATTTGTAGAGAAATTGCAGGAAATTCTACATGGTATCAGAAGTAGTTGATCAATAGAGAAATTTCTAGATGGTATCAGAGACTAGTTTATTGAAGCTGTGAATAGTATACGAAGAAGAGAATTTGAAGTTTGAAGTTTGGGGTTGCAGGTGCAAATCAAATTCTTATCATACTTCAAGTTTGGCCAATGGCATTCTATGGCTTGAGACTCGAGTATGCCTTGGAAGTCAACCCGAATTACATAGCATGGAAAGATTGCATGGAGGCTGTATTAGAAGACAAAAACTTGAAGGATTTCATTGATCAAGAAATCCCAAAGCTAGATTCAACCAATGCACAAGAGTTGGTTGAGTGGAAGAAATGTGTGGCTAGGGCAAGATGGATCATCCTTAAGGGAGTTTGAAACCACATTGTCTTGAGTCTCCATGGAAGGGATACTCCATATTCAATGTGGAAGACATTGAAGGATCTCTACCAGAACAATAGTGACCAAAGGAAATGGTGCTCAAGGATAAGCTTCAAAGAATCAAGATGGAGAATGGTGATACTATTTCCACATATCTTAACAAGCTCACCACCTATAGAGATGAGCTTGGAATTGTGGGAATAACTACTGTCAATGATGATATGATGAGCCTCACTCACCTTGGCCTTCCAAAGAGCTGGAATAGCTACCAGGATTCTATGAATGGAAGGAAGAAACTACCGGATTGGGAATGAATGTGGTTGATCTCATGCAAGAGGAGATCAGGAGGAGAACTCAAGATGGTTCTTCATCCAAGGATGATGATGAAGAAAATATTGTCTTAGTGAGTGAGGCAATGGAAGGGAAGGGGAAGGTGTCCCATTCCGAAAAGAATTCTTCTCATGGAGGGAAGAAGGTTGACAAGTCTAAAGTGAGATGCTTTAATTGGCACGAGATGAATGATTATGCAACTGATTTCCCATTGAAGAATTCCAAGAAGGGATCCTCGAATGGATTGGAAGGTGAGGCATTACCCTCTCAATTAGAAATGGAGTTCGCCCTCATTGCATGCATGGTGTCATCAATGATGGGTTGTGGTTGATATCTTGACAGTGGAGCCTTATTCCACATGACCGGCAATAAAATTTTATTCAATGCCTTGGAGGAGAAAGACCTCAAGATGTGCATAGAGATGGGTGATGATGAAAGGTTTAGTGTTTCAATAAGGGTATGATTTCATTTTAGAGGCAACATGGAGCTTCTATCACCCTGACAGATGTGAAGTATGTGCATGGACTAAAGAAGAATTTGGTATCGATCACAATGTTGGAGGATAAAGGATACGATGTTGTCTTCAGTAAGGGAAAAGTTTTCCTTAGACACATCACCATGAGACAAGTGAAATAGATCGATTCATGAGTCAAGAACCTGTATGCTCTTGAGGTTCAAGATGCATGCAAATCCTTCAGGAGAAAGGAAAATGTTAGAGACTTGGTGTTTGGGAGGGAGAATAAAATTACCTCTCAACTTGTAGTCCTAGAAGAAGTCTCAGACAATTGTGGAGGAGCCACAATTGGAGAAGTGGGCAAAGGGATCACATGCAGCCATACCTCCAGGTGTGAGGTGGGGAGATGTGAATTGATAGTCCCAACAAGGCTAAATTGGGCAAGGTCCATTGAGAGGTTTTATCTCATTGATCGTACCTTGCTATGGGAGCCTAAAGTACATAGTAGCGGGAGGAATCAGTGGGATTGATGCAGTCAGAGATCAAAGTGATAGAGGCTAGAGCAATTAGATACTGAAGAGCACATAGAAGGATTGACAATAGCGCAAAAAGGTTGAGTCAGTAGAAGCTCAATGTTTTCGTTCGATAGAGGGAATAGTAGTCAGAGACTTTGATGACAGAGGCATCATTCTGATTCATGTTGAATGTTATTTTTTTTTTTGAAGTTGTTAGAGAAACAACACTAGAGAGAAGTGTTCCATGCATAACATTCCAAAGGTTCACGATCAGGATCAAGTTGAATTCCTTCCTTGTTGAGAGGGAGTGTTCAAAATACCAACAAGAATTGATAAAAATAGAATCGAGAATATTCCATTTTTAATTTTTCTTTGAATTAAAATCGAATTTAGTCTCACCAGCTACTTCGAAATAATTAATTAATTCATTGTGGATTAATTATTTGGAGAAATTCAAGTTAGAAGTCTTTCTGAAGTCATGTAACAGTTATCCCTTAAATTAAGGAGATTATCCCTTAATTAAGGAGATAAGATTGAGTTATATCTGAGTTGTAATTAGTTAACTCAGTTTACTGAATTAAGTCCAATCAAATTAGTTCCAAACTATTTGAGGAACTAATTGTGATTTATCAGTTAGTTGATGCATGCATGCACTCAACCAGTGTACTCCAGATAACTGAAGATTCCCTCATCAAAAAATCATGCATGTCTATTCTAAGAAATACCCAGTTGATCTAAATGTCAAGGACAAGGTACTATCAGTTGCATGTGTTTTCCTATAAAGGAAACTCATCCATTTAGTCAAGCGAAGGTTCCTTGAGGATTGCAAAATTCTAATAGGGTGTGAGATCCATGTGCGAGATCAATGTTCCACTTGGTAACAGGTGTTAGAGTCGGTCTGGTTAGTCTTCCGTCAGAGATCAAAACTCTTTATGCATTTCACGTTTAGGTGTCCCGCTCCATTCTCCCAGTTGCATTCCGCTAGGGGCATGCCATAATCTGATGGAGAAGGTCATGATAGTCATTCCTCCTCATGTTTGGCTCTTGTTGGCTCAGGTCTTTTGTCAATAATCATCAAAG
This sequence comes from Pinus taeda, assembly GCA_000404065.3. NCBI lineage: Eukaryota > Viridiplantae > Streptophyta > Pinopsida > Pinales > Pinaceae > Pinus > Pinus taeda. The sequence goes on along the minus strand of APFE030123283.1, from coordinate 126,473 downwards.
TCCATGATAGTCAAGGTCCGGTCCACTAAAGGACAAAGGTCATTTCGAGGTCTAGGTCTAGGAACTCATCAATTTGGTCTTTGAACATGTCCAATAAAGCCATGTAGGCCAGAGTGAGGTCCTTACATAGTTATGGTTCAGAGAGCTTCATCATCATGTGGATAGACTCCGACTCTTCTTCAAAACTCTGTTTTGAAGAAAAGTCAAACAGTGTCATTTATGACAAAATTTTCAGAAAAAAAAAAAAAAAAAGTCCCAGTTGATTTTTTCAGATTGTAGTCATGGTTTCCGTGGCCAATGTCCTAATCGTGCAATCCCTGCAAAGAATGCCGAAAATTTCCATCATTTGAGCTAAAATTTCAAAGGGAAAGTGAAAATCAATGTGTTTTAAAGTCAGTGAAAAAGTGCAAAACTCAAACATTAGAAAAATGGGTTTTTGAAGAGGAAAAAATTAAACCCATCTCTTCCAAGGCTATATATACAAATTTTTGTCAAAAAAAAGGTATTGTGCTATTACAAGCCTTGGAGAAGTGTTGGAAAGCTGTGAGTGTGCATTGGTGAGCAGTTGAGTGAGTTGGAGGCGGCTTTAGAGGGCACGACGCATATACCCAGGAGCACAGCACACACAGAGGGCGCGGCACACACACAACCTACCCACAGTGAAATATTTCTAAGGGCATGACACATACCCAGGGCGTGGCACACTGGCCTTTGCGCGCGGCGCATACAGACAAGGGTCAAAAAAAGCGCCCAAATGCTCCCAAATTTTGGTGAAGCCTATCAAATTGATAGGTAGGCTCTTTAAAGTCACTTGCTCATCAAATTTTGTCAACGATAGGGTGTTTATAGAGATGTTTCAATGTCACCAAAATATATAAAATCGACCATAAGAAATCACCAAGAAATTGATGGCTAGGGTTGTTAAAATGTCTTGTTAGTGCCAAGGTTTCACTCCACTCACCTTTTCCCCTCACCTATCACTTTTCCCATCCTCCCTCTCTCATTTTTCCTAAAATCCATGCCCTAAAATACTACCAAACCCTCTCCCCTATCCCTCCACTATTTGGTCAACACAAAAACCCAAACCCTACCCTATCAAAATATCCAAACTCCTCCCATATCCCTAACGAATTTCTCCCTCTAACCCCTATCCCCATTTCATCACTCGCTTCCTAACACTCCATGTTTCATTGTTCCCCTTGGTAACAGATATTACAAAGGCACCCAGCCTCACACTATCATCAAAAGGGAAACCTAATCACAGTCCACATTGCAGTCATGGCATCATAACGTTCGTCGAAGTATGAGATGGAGACATAGAGTGACTCATCCTCAGAAGAGCAGGCTCCCAGGAGACACCACAAGAGTGGCAAACATGTCAAGGATGAACCCAGTACCCTCACCGAGTTACAAGCATGCCCTCTTGCCATGTCATTCTTCCAGCACATATCATGTTTTGAATTTTGTCAAAGGGTGGAAAATGCTAGATTTCATCATGAGTTGGTCCATTTATTTGTGGTTCATCTACATGGAGGTAAATCTATCTTGGCCTGGGTCACTTTCACATTAACACCCGAAGCTATATCAGTGGCAACAGGTATACCAAATGTTGGAGAACAATGGCATAAGAAGAAGAAGGTGGATAAGCAACATTATGAGCCTTACATCAAAGCCATATTCTTGAATGAGCTCACAAGAGTCTTTCCCTTCAGATACTTGAAAGATGAGTATGCTCCGCTCATGAGATTTATCATGAAATACTTCAGCTGTGAGGGGAGGTTCTCTCAACTATATACCTATCACATCCGCTTTCTCATGCACTTTACCAAGGTGAGGATGATGAACCTCCCATTTTTCATATGCAAGAACATAGAGAGGATGAACACCTTCATGCTGCATAAGACCCCCCAGCAGCAGCTTAACAGTGTGTTCCACTTTGCTCTTATCCGGATTTTGGTAGATCATCAGTTGGGATTACAGGGCATTGCTTGGGAGGACTTCATCTCCCGTGACTTCTTCAGCACATCACAGGTACTATCAGAGCCAGAGCAGGAGTTGGGTGGTCCTTCTTATCAGCATGAGCATCATGAGACCACTACCATGCCCGTTTTCATTACATATCATAGAGGTAGTAGGCAATTGTTTGCAGCAGCAAAGCGAGCGTTATCTCCACCCAGGGTGGAAGGGGCCTCGCTTCCAGCATCAGTGACATAGGTACTAGACAAGGGTAAGAAGCCCATGCATGATGAGGGGCCATCAGGTGTACAGGAGACCGATGTCATCCTCATTCAGGATGATGAGGCAGAGGCAGAAAATGGAAAACTTAGGATGACCATTCAGGAGCAGGACTCGGAGATCCAAGACTTGATACTCAATATGGAGAGGGCCAAATGGGTCATGAAGTATCTGGAGCAGAGGAACAAATAGCTTGAGGACCAGTAGGTGATCATGTAGTTGTAAAGCATCCATGAAAATCGACAAGCTGCCCAGCAAAGGAGGATCGAGCTCACTACCTTGGAGCAAGAGATCAACAATGACTGTGAGTCTTGGTTAGATCAAGTCAATATACACTTGGAGAGACTATTGTAGAAGGCAAATAGGGACAAAACCATATTGACGAGGATGGCTTGTCATTACAGGGCACGGAACATGAGCGTAAAAGCCCAAATAAGGAGCTTGAAAGCAAAACTGAGCAAAGCAACAAAAGAGGCAAATGAGAAAGATCAGCTTTGAATCTTGGCTGAAGCTTCTATAACCCAACATAGTGCCTCTTATATAACCTCAAGCCCAAACTTCAAGAAATTTGGGACAATTTTGGTGGCATGGAAATTTTTTGGCACAAACACAGGTTTTTTCTCTATATGCGTCGCGCCACCAGCGTGACGCGTAGGATTGGGAGCTCCAAATGAGAAATGGTTTGCATTCTTGGATTAAGCAGGAAAAATCACGACTACTAGCACTTGGGAAAGAAATTTGGGCTTGATTTGAGTCTTCGGGAGGTCCAAAATACCTAAATAATGGCCTCACTGCCCCTATTTTGACACATAGGAAGAAATCTTGGGAGAATGAAGATTTCGAGGGGAAAATGAGCTCCAAATTCAAAAATTTCACTTGGGTTGGAAAGTAGACAGGACAGGCTTTCCAACGAGCACACTTGGGCACATTTGGGACTCTTTTAAGTGCCTCAAAACTGGCCTCAAATTGGCGCGATGCATACAGAAAAGGGTGTGGCACATATAGGAAAAAAGGCCCAAATTGCCTTGGTTTCACGAAATTTCGCTTCCTAACTTTTCATCAGTGGGCCCCCTCATCTACATTTCATTTTTTTGGCACCTAAGGTGGTTTTAAAAGTATTTTCTCTCCAGATGGGTAGTTATCCAAGTGGCAAAGGAAGGCAAAGGGCCACCCAAGCCATTTGTCATGTTTGTGGCGCTGCACCTGTAGCTGATGTTTGGTTGTCCACCTTCATTTTGTAATGATTTGAGTAACTCCCCAACCCTTGGGCGTTCTATCTCTTCATGGAATATTCTATATATTGTATGCAAACCATTTGCAAAGGGTTGGTTGGCTTGTAACTTCTGGGAGACTGTGGGAAAGAATCTCTGTTTTTGCATTGTATATTTTTTACAGAGGATTAATGAAAGGTAGTGGCTCTGTTTCATGAGATTCATGTTGTTGTGAGTGTAGCAAATGTTTCTCTTATGTTTCATATGTATCTTGTTATGTTTCATAGTTCATTTCATATTCATTTCCAGTGAAATTTTCTAAGTTAGCTAAGGTAGAATTCAATTTTATTGCTCTGCCTATGGGAAAATTTCATGTTCAGTGTTCATTCTTCTATTGAAAAGGATTCATGTTTTCCATGCCCTTTTCACCCTCTTAATCAATATCTCCATTCCACACTATCTTAAACTAAATTGCTAGGCTTTCCACCTATCTTGCCTCACGAAGTAATCCATGCCTTTGTATTAAGTTCTCTGTTCATTGAAGTCCATTGGTCCCATATCATCCTAGAAACACAGTCATTCATAAAAATCATTTCTTGTATCTGTATTCACTTACTAGCCTAAGATAAATAGTCCACTATAAGTCATCTCAGGACATTTCATTTGTCTATCCACTGAGTGTGACTCGAAGAGAGCCCTCTCCTGTTCTGGTAGGGCTAGCTACTAGACTGGGCGTGGTTTGTGGTTACCCTGAATTTTTCCTTCTTTCAGCCTAAGGTGGATTTAAGTGCTAACAATAGGAGTATCACCCAAGAAAAATTTCACAAGGAAATAGGAGCTTGGAGGGCAGAGGAGAAGGCTTGTGAGAAGCTTTGATTGCTTGTGAGCATCCAGGAGGATTATACTGAGGGCTAGCTAGTTGTGAGAGCTAAGGCTTTGTGTAATTCTGGTGTATTTCCACTTTGTATGATAATACAAATATTTGGATTTTTAGCTAAGGCTTTCCCCTGAGTATTTTCTGTGTTTCATGTGTATTGATTCTTCTTCTTATGGTTATATGTGTTCATCTCTGATTCAGCTTGATCTTTAAGCTTCCGCAAGTTTGATTGTAGAAGTAGATTATAGTATTTTGCTTTAGTATATTGCATTATCAAGTTAATCTACAGTCATATTTTCTACATAGATCTTAGAGGTGGATTTGTAGAGAATTTGCAGGAAATTATACAAGAGGAAGAATTAGATGTACATTTACTAGATCTAAAACCTACTGATTTTATCTCCCCCACCCATTATACATTTCCATCTACTTTTGCCCAACTTGAAGAAACTTTTTCTGCATATTCAAACCCTTTGTTTGAAAATAAAGGACAAGTTGAAATATAGGTTCAGAAGCTAGTTATTAAAATACATTTTAATACTTTTAGGGATACTCCACTTTCCCATCCTCCTCCTACTATTACACCTCCATCTTCACCCACAGCTTCACCATATGCCTCCTCATCCTCCACTACATCATCTCCTACCTCTTCTACTGAATCATCTTCATTTTCATCTTCAAATATGGCCTTACATCTTACAGGTAGGTATGCTATCTACATATTCCTAACAAGCTCAATAATTTTCCGGATGGGTATTTGAAACACCTACCAAGGTTTAATGGGGAAACTAGTTTGTCTACCTAAGATCATCCAGCTTCCTTTTTAGATTTTGTTGATAATATGGACATAGAACATGAAGATGTATATATGTGATTATTCACTCAATCTTTAGAGGGAAACATTAGGATTTGGTTTAGAAAAATGAGAGATTATTCAATTCATCCTTGGAATGAGTTAACCACCATATTCAAGAATCATTGGGGTGTTAAAAAGGATCGAGTTTACTATTTTACATAATTTGAAGAGATTAAAAGAAACCATGGTGAACCAATGGCAGATTTCATTAAATGATTTAATAAACTCTACCATAAGATGCCTCCTAACTATATACCTCCAGTTATATTAGAAAAAGTTAGGTTTTCTAAATCCTTTGATGATGACTTTGCAGTCATGCTTAGGGAAAGGGAACCACCTACATTACAAGACATGCAAATAAATGTTTTATAATTTGAGGCTAATAGGTCAACATCATCCAAACTCAAAGAAAAGGCTAAAAAAGTGGAAAGAAAAATGAAAGCTAAGGAAGAAGGTTCTTCCTCAAAAATTAAAACTGATGATCAAAAGATAAACGAGATAAAATCATTACTTAGAAACCTTTCTAATATGATTTCTAAGATAGAAACTCATCCTAGAGTGATACAACAAATTGCTACTAGACTTGAAACTCAAGTTAGAAGAGTCCCACAAACTCAAAATTTGCAGAGACTGAATACTGATCAACAAATCCAACCCCCATTGATGATTGATGACCAACAACCAGATGATATTGGACCTTTAAGTTCTAAAGATATAAATAATTTGGATCATTCATCTGTATAAGATTTTATTGTTTCTCACCCTTTAAATAGGTCTTCTCAAGATCAAGAAGACACTTTAAATTTCTAAATGCCAGGCCTTGTCTAAATTTTTAATTGCAAAATTGAATAGGAGATATGATCTAATACCTAGTTCAGGGCCTTGTAGACATCCAAAAAGTCCCACTATAAATGACCCTCAGATAAATTCTACCAAAACTAAAACAACAATCATTCAACCATTGAATCAAATAGCTAAAACAACCCTCATTGATAAAACTATTTTGACAAATTTCAATGTTAAAGAAGAACTAGAAGGAGTTAAAATATTGATTCCCCTATCTGGATTTTCAAAGAACCCAATGTATAAAAACCAAGTTTGTAAATGGATTTAGTCATCTAGTGTTGATGCTGAAGGGGATGGGATAGGCCTGGAAGACAGAAAACCCTTAGTAGTCCTTGGCCCTAGCTTAGACATGATTGATGAGAATTTACCAACTTTTTATGTGACTCTGGGAATTCATGATTTCTAGTTATATAATTGTATGTTAAATTTTGGGGCTTCCCATAAGGTGATGCCAAAGGTAATAATGGACCAGCTGCAATTAGAAGTCACTATAACTTATCATGATCTTTACACTTTTTACTCCAAGAAAATAACTTGTCTTGGCCTTATTAAATATCTAGTGGTTGCTTTAGCTCAGATCCCTGTAAAAAGTGTGGTTTTAGACATTGTAGTCACTGACATCCCTCCCAAATTTGGCATGTTGTTATCAAGATCTTGTTTTGCCAAATTAGGAGGAAGCTTACAAATGGACATGTCTTATGCCACTATTTTGTTATATGGGGGAGAGAGTCTCAGATTATACAAAGATGTTAGATTTATGAATACTATTTGTAAATATGATCAATCTAGGAATCATCATATTTATGTGGTAGACCAACAATTTGAGTGTTTTGAATTATCAGCTAATAATTCACAAAACACTTAGCTTACTATTGAAAACATTGTTGGCAAGCCTAAAACCACAAGACTAATATTTGGAGATTGTACTTTGATGGTTCTTGCTGAAAGGAAGCCAAGAACTAGAATTTTATCAATTTCACCAGATAAAGAAAATAGAACCCAATCATATAATCTTGAATTCGATGTAACTAATAATGTACTAGAGTATGAAAATTTTCTGCTAGGACTGGAATTACAAAGAAGTCTTAAGGTGCATAATTTAAGTGTATTTTATGATTCCGAACTTATTGTTAGACAAGTTAGGAATCAATTACAAACTAATCACCCTAAACTTATATCTTATAGGAATGATATTTGGGATTCGATTGAAAATTTATTATCAGCATTCAATATCACTTCTATTCCTAGAGATCAAAATGTGCATGTTGGTTCCTTTGTTGTTTTTGCTAGTTATTTTAAAGTTCCCAATCAAATGTGTGTCCAATATCAAATTCAAGTCAAGTATAGACCATCTATCCCTAACAATCTTAAGTACTCACAAATCATTGATGATTATGAGTATCTAAAACCCTTTTTTCAAGTCATTGATGAATTCTCAAACCCATGAGTTAAGGAAGAACAACCTGATAATCTTGAAGTTTACAAAGAAAATCAAACACCACAATTTGACTCAAAAATTGTTGATCATAGCATTATTCAATTATCTCACAATTTTATTCCAAAAGGGTTAGTCCCTCTTGAGAAGCTCTTTGATCATAATGATGTTCCCAAAAATCCGTTCTCAAATTCACTTGAGAAAAATTTTAAAATATGTAACATTGGAAGTTTTGAAGAAATCAGAAATGTTAAAATTTATGCATCTCTGTCATTGGAATCCAAAGACAAATATTTAGCCCTCCTTAGAGCCTACAAAGATGTTTTTTCCTAGTCTTATAATGTATTAAAAACATATGAAACATCTCTTATTGAACATAAAATTCCATTAAAACCAGAGGCAAAACCTTTCAAGCAAAAATTGAGAAGAATTAATGATGTTCTCCCTCCTATTATTGAAAAAGAACTCAAGAAGCTACTTGACTCTAAAATAATAGTTCCATTGAGATATTCTGATTGGCTAGATAATCTAGTTCTAGTGAGAAAAAAAGAATGGTGAAATTAGATTAGGTGTGGATTTTAGGAATTTGAATAAATCTTCTCTGAAAGATAATTGTGCATTACCCAAAATGGATCAATTACTTCAAAAATTTTCAGGAGCTAATAGAATTTCCATGTTAGATGGTTTTTCTTGGTATAATCAGCTTATGGTTAGTCCAAAGGATAGAGAAAATACTGCATTCACAACTCCTTGAGGTAAGTTCATGTGTGCCCAGATGCCTTTTGGGTTAACTAACGTTGGAGCTACATTTCAACGAGATATGGACTTAGCATTTGTGGGTAAGACCCACAAATTTGTTGTTATTTATCTAGATGATTTAATTATTTTTTCCAATTCTAGTCAAACACATTCATAGCATTTGAGAAAGGTTTTTGACAGGTGTAGAAATTTTGGGATTTCCCTCAATCCCAAGAAGTCTTTGTTTACACTCCAAGAAGGAAAACTGCTTGGCCACATCCTTTCTAAAGCAGTATTCATTGATCCTAAGAGAGTCTTAGCTATATAGGCACTTATATTACCAAGAAACAAGAAGGAGATGTAGGCCTTCCTTGGGAAAATTAAGTTTTTTAGAAGCTTTATCCCTAGTTATGCTGAAATAATTGATCCTGACAGCAAAACTACATCTTTATACAAATTGTGTGGACCTGTGGGTTATGGGCCCACGTATACATCAGAAGCCTTTAATTCAATGGACTTCACAACAAACCTCATAAATCACTGTCGGTCCTTCTTTGGCTTCTCCTTTTATCAAGCGCTTGAATCCGCACCGTCAATCTCACTTCTCCAGATCCAATGGATACTACATCATCCGCTCATCAACTAACTCGGATGATTTCTAACTTCGATCTTCTCTGTCTAATCTAACGGTTGTTAGATTGTCCACTCGGCAACTAGCTTGGCTGATCTCCACCGCCAATCAATCCCGCTTAATCCAACAGATATCACACAATCTCGTGCTCCAACTAGTATGATGGTTAATACTCTGAAAGCACACGAGAAAAGTTGTTTTCCCATGCTACGTGTCAACCACTAAGGTTAATCGCGTAGAATTTAGAAATACCACTTCCCAATTTTAGGGGCGTGCGAGATACCACTTCCCACTTGGGAATACTGCTCAATCCTTATGTTAATACATGGTGTTAAATCTCTGCCATTCCTCTTTCACCATTATTATCCATTGATTTGGCTAATCCAATGGGTTCCATTGTGTTGTTTAATCGACTCCAGTTGCAATTGAACACTCGCCTCCATTGATATGTTCTCAAATCCAACGGACCTGTTGTTCACTTATTGGTGGAATTATAATTACAACACAAATCTATCTCTAACATACTTTGTCTAAGGTGAAGTTCATAGGAACTTCATCCCTTACACTTGCACACGCATATTTATCAACTTACAGGAAAGAACAATACATAAACCATACACAAACACATCAAATCTAGATAACATGCATATTTCAATTATATATAGAACTCGATTACATGCTAAGGCCTTACGGCTCAAACTCACAAATTTCCCTGTGGCTACATTGTGTACCCTATCTATCTCTCTCAGACAACATAGACTCTCTTATATAGGAAATTACAAAAGGAGGAATCATTTAATATCCATGAGTTTCTCCCACAATCGCTCAACCAAACCCTTAAATCTCTTTATTCACATACATGGCAAATAATTACATTTAATCAAGCCTTCTAGAGACTTATCAATTCCATCAATTTAGCCCTGTTTAAACAGATTTTTCCACGATTTACAATGATTGTACACATTTCGCCTTAAATAACTTTGAATTTAAATTTTGATTTAGCGTGGTCAGATGCTCCTGCATCAGTTAAGGATATAATTAATATGCTGAAAAGGAATCATGAATTTAAATGGACTATTCATGAAAGGTATGCATTTGATCATATTAAAAAGGGCATTGCTGAAGCTCCCATTTTAGCCAGTCCAAATTACTCTGAACCATTTAGTATCTTTTCTTTTGCCTCTGAAACTGCCTTAGCTATCATTCTTTTGCAAGAGAATAAAGATGGAAATGACCAACCCATTTCCTTTTTTAGCAAAGTCATGAGAGATTCTGAGCTAAAGTATGACATCATTGAAAAACAGGCCTACTCTTTAGTTCAAGCTTTCAAAGCCTTTAGAGTCTATCTCCTCCACTCTTCTATTATTGCCTCTGTACTTAATAGTGCTGTCAAAATTGTTTTAACTCAGCCTAATATTGATGGAAGGAAAGGGAGATGGATAACTAATATTTTAGAGTATGATCTCGTTATCAAGACTACCAAGTTGGTAAAAGGTCAAGGCCTAGCCAAGCTCTTTGTTGATTCCAATTGTAATATGTTAGGGAAAAATTCTATTTTTGAAATCCCAACTTAGAAGAATCCATAAGAACCTTATGGAACCCCCACATAGGAGAATCCACTAGAACCTTTTGAGAGTCCAATTGAGAAGAATCCACAAGAACCTTATGAAATCCAAACTCAAGAGAATCCATAAGAACCTTCTGCAACAGATCATTCAATTCTAATTCAAATTGATGAAAAATTGTATTATCATATTGGTACTTTGATATTGTCAATTTTCTTAGATAATTTGAATGTCCATCTGAATTTGCTAGGAATTAATGTAAAACATTGAAGTTCAAGGCTATTAAATACTGTATTGTTAATGAAAATATATATTTGAAGGGTCCTCTTAACATCCTTTTACTTTTCTTAACAGAAAATGAGACATAAGCAATCATTGATCAATTTCATGCAGGTATTTATGGAGGGAACTATGCTTAAAGTGCCACAACATACAAGGTTTTAAGGGCATGGTTTTATTGGCCTACTCTATTTGCACAAGCAGAAACGAAGGTTGGAAGTTGTACATAGTGCCAGATGTTTGCTGGAAAGCAGAGATTAGTAGTTCTTCCATTGGTTCCATTACTAGTCCAAGCACCTTTCCTTCAATGGGGATTGGATTTCATTGGTGAAATTCATCCTCCATCAAGCAATCATCACAGATGGATATTGATTGCTACATATTGCTTTACCAAATAGGTAGAGGTCATTCCACTTAGAAATTCAATCAATATTGTTGTTATCAAATTTAGTGAAGAATACATATTGTCTAGATTAGGATGCCCTAGACAAATAGTGATAGACAATGTAGCAGCATTTAGCAGTACCAAGATGATTGAGTTCTCTCAGAAATATAAAGTCTTGTTGCATCACTGTACTCCATACTATCCACAGGGAAATGGAATGGAAGAGTCCTTGAACAAAAGTTTGGTTAAAGTTATAAAGAAAACATTGGAGGATCATAAAAGGAATTGGGACAGTCATCTCATTTATGCACTTTGGGCCAACATGATTTCACCAAAATGATTGACAGGTAAATCCCCTTTTCAGATCGTTTATAGTAAAGAAGCTATATTTCCCACACATTTATCTTTTCCTGTCATGAACTTTTTGCAAGAGTCAAATGAAGAGCTTGATGATTTCTCTCAAAGAATAAATTAGATCATAGAACTAAATGAGGATAGAGATGAAGTTCATTACAAGCTTAAGAAATATCAGAGTAAAATGAAATTCGTGTTTAATAGGAAAGCTAGGGAAAGAGATTTTAGGGAAGGAGATTTGGTACTAAGATGGGATGCTAGAAGAGAAGACAAAGGAAAACATGGCAAGTTTGACAACCTTTGGTTGGGACCTTTTAGCATTGCTAAGGTTAATGGTTATAACACTTTCATCCTACAAAATTTGGAGGGACAATATTCCTCATTTCCTGTCCATCAGAAATACTTGAAGTACTAGATTCAGTATTGAGAGGTTTCCATTCATTCATCATTGTATAATACTGGAGAGTTTATTTTACATGCAATGTGTATTTGTTTCAACAGAGACCTCGTTAGCCCGACGAGAAGGCAGATGGATCTGCAAGTTCTCTACAACCTGCAAAAGGAAGTAGTCCCCAATTGGAGCTGATGTTGTAACATGTTTTATTTTTGATAAGTTAGTTTTTATTTATAAAATAGGGTATGAAAAAATAAAGAATAAAAATGGAAATATGAAAAAATATAAGAAAAAAAAAAAGATGAAATAAAACCCCATCAAAAGAAAATCAAAATTTGTATAAGCCTGCTTACCTAAATGCCACTTTATAGAAATAAATTGCATTGTAATAAATAAAGGTTTTTGTGTGAAGCTTGTTTAAATGTCATTGCCTTTTCTTCTTATTTGAATCATACAGTTGAATCTTAATCAAATCAATTAAATTTATGCTTTAGATTAGAGAATAAGTTCACCAAACTATTTAATCTTCGTAAAAAATTATTAGATAGGTTAGAATAGAATAAATATGGCCTAATATGCTCAAAATTTTGCCAAAGATATATTAGATTAGGATTATAAAAAATTAGGAAAAATAATGGTTTCTAGTCCAAAAAGTTAGATTAAGATTTGATTAGGATTTAATTACCTTTAACCAATGATTAATTTTTATATAAATAAACAATGCAAAGATCTTTACTTAAAGTTATAAAAGGACAAAATTGTTTTGTCGTGAAGCACTAAAATTCGAACATAATTAGACGATGATACACTTCCTCTCCTAGATCAACAACGGGGAATCCATTTCTTACCTGCTCACTATGTTATGCAATAGCGAAAGCGGGGGATTGAAAAGCAATTTCATTCCTACAGGCCCCTCACTACGTGTCACCTCCTCCACACTTCGTGCCCCCCTCACTCATTACTACTTACCCCCACCCCCCCACTTGAAATCTGCCAATGGTAATTTTTTCCCACGCTTTTCAATATCGCACCAATGGTAATATCCTTGTCGCGCTTTTTGTTCCCAACCATCACATGTTGCATGTCCCTATTCATTGCCACTCATTTACTTGTTGATGGTCCCATTACTATTCTTTCCTCTGCATTAATGTTAATCCTTCCATTCAACAACGACCTCCCTGTAATGGTTAACTTATGCTAGTAATAAAGAATTCCCTCACCCTCGTTACGTCATTTCTTTTCCATAACTCCTATTATATCCTGATTCATTATTTCATATCAATTTTTTTTATTTTTATTCTACGCCATTGCGAGTTTACAACGAAAATGCATCACCTTGAGGAATTTGCATCGCTATTTTTTGTTATCTTTTCATTGCAATTTTGTAATCATGGCTCCTAAGAGAAAAAATCAGCCATATTCCAGTTCATCTTCATTATAGGAAAACCAGAGGCCTTTGATGTCTTAGACCTAGATCACATTCCACTTCCTGATCAGTTCTTCAAGATCATAGATATAGAGTGTGAATATGACTTGTTTGAATTGCACAATTGACTAAAGCAAACCTATATTGACTCTGAAGATGAAATCAATCTATGGGAATCCCTTTTTCCCCTGTATATGTTTCCTTGAACCCATCCTTTTCCTAATCTAGTCATGTGGTGCCAAGCTAAGTCTAACCCTTTACAGAGAGCTATGGTAGCTCAGAATGGAGACATTCTGATATTTATCACTCCAGAAATTATCAACAAAATTCTTATGATCCCTGAAAATAATTCCCTTAGCTTTTTATCCAATGTTGTTTTACTGGACCTATATCATAGGCCTACTTTCCCTCAAAGAGCTCAGATCTTCAATATCTTTCTCCTAGAAGATTCTAAACTGCCTAAAAAAAATCTTCCCTATCCAGCATCCATGTTCCCTGAGAGAGTTAAACACATCATTTCCCTAGTTTCTTGCTTGTTAAGATACCAAACAGATCAATGGGTAGATCAATCTATCCTATGTTATCTATCCATTTTCTCTAAAGAAAACAAAGTCTCCTTAATGGATAACTATAGTCAATTTTTGGTTGAGACTATGCATGAACAACTGATGAAAATCACTACTGAAGGAGTGTTTAAATATTCCTTTGTGCTAGTACATATGAATATTTTTCAGCATGGAGACAAGCTACCTATTTTTATACACAAGCAAGATGATCAAAATTTGAACCAGGTAGTCACATAGTGGACCTCATTGATCAGAGGGAGCTCAACTAAGTTCAATTTTTCAGACTTCATTGACTATTTGATTCTCCCAGTTGCATAGCTTGTCAACATCCAGAGTGAGCTCAGGATTAGTGCAAAAATAAAAAGGATCCTCCACCTTAGTGATCAAGATAGAACACGAGACTAGTATCTTTACCAGAATTATACATCAATTAGTATATATTATTGTGAATTGGCTCCATATAAGTTGCCCAAATATGTTCCAATGAGAATTTTCTCTTTGGAATACATTAGGAAAATGATCAATATGGATGAAATTCATTTCATTTGAGGAAAGAGAAAATCTCGGTTTAAGATCAAGTCACATGTAGGATAATTCATTTGTAATACAAGATAAATAGGGATTGAAGTAGGTGAAATCCTCAAACAGATGGGCTTTCAACCCAGTTTCACCTAGTCTCATGACCCATTTAGTATTGTTTCCAATTTAAGGGTGGAACTCAAAACCAAACCTTACAATCATACACCAAGACCAGAGATTGAGAAGTACAGGAATCAAGAACAATGGAAAGAGAATACACTTCAAGAAGAAGAAGAACAAATTTTACCTCCTTCTACTCTTGAGACTCCTACTTCTCAAACCAAATAGGACAAGAGGCCCAGAGAAGGATCTTCATCGTTAGTCATAGGTGAAAAGGAATCTATTCATTATCAGAAGAAATCAAGGACTAAATCCAAAGGGACTACTATTACTCATGGTCAGAAGGTGCCTATAATCATCAATTTGGATGATTCATAGGTTTGTATAGGGGCAAAGGAAGATGCAATCACTACTCCATCTTCCTCTTCAATTTCATAGAATTTATTGGAGATCACTCAACCTCTAGGAGAAAGTGAGCATGAGGAGTCAAGCATCTTCTCTAATTTCCTTGAAATTAAGTAGAAGAATGAATCTTTAAAGGAATATGTATATGCTCAGCTTTGGAAATATACATCTACTTCATAGCATAGGTTATTAACAACTTTTAACAGTGAGAAAGATAGGATGCAAATGGTATTCCTTCAGGCCCAAGTGTCATTTTGTTAGGGTCCAACCCTAACCCCTTTATTTATGTGATAAACCCAATAGGTTCGAATCATAGTCATAGTTAGTTAAGGATTGAATAAAGCCTTTATTAATAATTGTAAGTGGTTGACCCACAATTAAGAAAGGAACCATAGTTAGTTGCAATAGGCCATAATTAATAAATAAAGTAGTTAACCCTTTTTATGCAAAGTACCACTAGTCATTAGGTTGTTGAAGGTCATTGAGCTAGAGATAATCATAGTTAGAAGGGAAAGATCATCATGTATTGTTTTGTAATCGAGCTCTGCTCTGCTAGACATTGCCCCCTCGAATAGGCAAGTGAAATTTACTCTTATCTCTCAAAAATACTTATTGTTTTTCTCATTTTATTTTGTATTCTGTGTTATATTTCTTCGCATATTTGGTATTCTGGAATTTCTCTCAGGTCAAGAGCATAACAAGTGGTATTAGATCACTTTCTAGGGTCGATGGTACCTCCATTTTTGGCTTAATCTTTTTTTAGGCTAGAGACATGTTCTGGTGTCTTTAAACCACTGGATTTGTTGTTGAGCGCATAAACCTGTGGATTTGGGGAAGCATGCACACATAAAATACAAGAGCTGGTCACAGTTTTTGGTCTCCCTTGTAACCGCTATGGTTACCCCTTTGAGTAGTAGGGCATTAGACCTAACCGCACACAGACTGCCTTCCACATACCCTTTGGGTATATCAAAAACCCCCTAAGCTCACCTGTAACCTTGCCTTAAATAAGCAGTCAATCATCTTGTTGCTACAATACACTGAGAACAACACTCGTGAAGATTACTCACACATACAATGGGGTATTTAGGTAGTACGACTAAGGGTATGATTGATCCTCCTTAGCTAATGCCCTCAAAGATTAATCTGAACACTATTGTTGGACCCTTATGTATATTGTGATCTGTAGCACTTCACACTCCTTTCTGACCATAGCTACCTCGACTCTCTGAAGATCACCCATTATCTTATATGAAAAATTAGATCCACCAGTTGGGGTTCTACAACTATAGTACCATTTAGATCTAGGAGTTGGGGTTATGTTGTTGCCCGCACCAATCAGATCCACCTATTGGGGTTCTGCCGCTGCAATCCATCTCACATTCAGTCCTTGGGGTTTCGCAGGAAGATCTGACCTTCTACACAGTAAGGCTTGTGGCTACTATAGTTTGGGCCCAATTTTCAAAAGACATTGGGCATGATCAAGTTTTCTGGAAATTGGCCACTATAGTATTTATCAGTGGAGAGTAAAACTTGGTTTGGAGTAAAGAAAAAAGGTCTAGTCCCTCCTGAGAAGCTCTTTAATCATAATCATTTTCCCAAAAATTCGCCGTCAAATTCAACTCAGGAAAATATTGAAATCTGTAACATTGGAAGTTTTGAAGAAATAAAAAATGTTAAAATTTATGCATCCCTATCAATGGAATCCAAAGACCAATATTTAGTCCTACTTGAAACCTACAAAGATGTTTTTCTCTGGTCTTATAATGAATTAAAAACATATGATACATCTCTTCTTGAACATAAAATTCCATTAAAAACAGAGGAAAACCTTTCAAGAGAAAATTGAGGAGAATTAATCTTGTCCTCCTTGCTATTATTGAAAAAGAATTCAAGAAGCTACTTGATGCTAAAATAATAGTTCCATTGAGATATTTTGATTGGGTAGCTAATCTAGCTCTAGTGATAAAAAATGATGGTGAAATTAGATTATGTGTGGTTTCACGAATTTGAATAAATCTTCTCTAAAAGATGATTTCCATTACCCAAAATGGATGAATTACTTCATAAAGTTTCTGGAGCTAATAGAATTTTCATTTTATATGGTTTTTCTAGGTATAATTAGATTATGGTTAGTCCAGAGGATAGACAAAAGACTGCATTCACAACTCCTTGGGGTGAATTCATGTATGCCCAGATGCCTTTTGGGTTAAATAACGATGGAGCTACATTTCAACAAGCTATGGACTTAGCATTTGTGAGTAAGACCAGAAAAATTTGTTGTTATTTATCTAGATGATTTAACTATTTTTTCCAAAACTAACCAAAAGCATTTAAAGCATTTGAGAAAGGTTTTTGATAGGTGTAGAAAATTTGGGATTTCCCTTAATCCAAAGAAGTCTTTGTTTGTACTCCAAGAAGAAAAATTGCTCAGCCACATCCTTTCTAAATAAGGAGTATTCATTGATCCTAAAAGAGTCTCAGCTATACAGGCACTTATATTACTAAGGAATAAGAAGGAAATTCAGGCTTCCCTTGGGAAAATTGATTTTTTAAGATGGTTTATTCCTAATTATGTTGAAATAGTTAAGGATATAACTAATATGCTGAAAAATAATCATGAAGTTAAATGGACTATTCATGCAAGGTATACATTTGATCAAATTAAAAAGGCCATTACAGAAGCTCCCTTTTTAGCTAGTCCAAATTACTCCAAACCATTTACTATCTTTCCTTTTGCCTCTTAAACTACCTTAGTTGTCATTCTTTTATGAAAGAATAAAGATGGAGATGACCAACCCATTTCCTTTTTAGCAAAGTCATGAGAGATGTTGAGCTAAAGTATGACATCATTGAAAAATATGCCTACTCTTTAGTTCAAGTTCTCAAATCCTTTAGATTCTATCTCCTCCATTCTTATATTATTGTCTATGTACCTAATAGTATTATCAAAACTATTTTAACTCAGGCTGATATTTATGGAATGAGAGGGAGATGGATAACTAATATTTTATAGTATGATCTCATTAGCAAGACTACCAAGCTCGTAAAACGTCAAGGCCTGGCCAAGCTCCTTGCTGAGTCCAATTGTAAGATTTTAGGGATAAATTCTATTTTGGAAATACCAACTGAGAAGAATCCCCAAGAACCTTCTGAAAGCCCAATTGAGAAGAATCCACAAGAACCTTATGAAATCCCAACACAAGAGAATCCACAAGAACCTTCTGCATCAGATCAGTAAATTCTGATTCACATTGATAAAAAAATAAATTATTATCATATTAGTACTCTAATATTGTGAATTTTCTTAGAGAATTTGAATGTCTGTATGAATTTACCAGGAATGAATACAAAACATTGAAGTTCAAGGCTGTAAAATATTGTATTGTTAATGCAAAACTATATTCGAAGGAGCCTCTTAACATCCTTTTACTTTTCTTAATAGAAAATGATACAGAAGGGATCATTTATAAATTTCATGCAGGTATTTTTGGAGGGCACTATGCTTGGAGGGATACAACATACAAGGATTTAAGGGCATGGTTTTATTTGCCTACTCTATTTGCAAAAGTGGGAGCAAAGGTTAGAAGTTGTACACAATGTCAAATGTTTGCTAGAAAGCAGAGATTAGCAATGCTTCCATTGGTTCCAGTACTGTTCCAAGCACCTTTCCTTCAATGGGGATTGGATTTCATTGGTGAAATTTACCCTCCATCAAGAAGTTAGCACAGATGGATATTGATTGCTACAGATTACTTTACCAAATGGGTAGAGGTCCTTCCATTCAAAAATGAAACTGATACGATTTTTATCAAATTTATTGAAGAATACATATTGTCTATATTTCGATGCCCCAGACAAAGAGTGATAGATAATGCAGCAACATTCAGCAATACCAAGATGATTGAGTTCTATCAGAAATATCAAGTCTTGTGGCATCATTCTACTCCATATTATCCACAGGGAAATGGATTGGCAAAGTCCTTGAACAAAAGTTTGGTTATAGTTATAAAGAAAACAATGGAGGAGCATAAAATGAGTTGGGATAGTCATTTCATTTATGAACCTTGGGCCAATAGGATTTCACTAAAAATATGGACAAGTAAATCCCCTTTTCATCTCGTTTATGGTAAATAAGTTATATTTCCCATAGATTTAACTTTTCCTTTCATGAAGTTTTTAGAAGACTCAAATGAAGATCCTGATGATTTCTCTTGAAGAATAAATCAGATCATAGAACTAAATGAGGATAGAGATGAAGTTCATTACAATCTTAAGAAATATCAGAGTAAAATAAAAATCTTCTTTGGTAGTAAAGCTATAGAAAGAGATTTTAGGGAAGGTGATTTGGTACTAAGATGGGATGCTAAAAGAGAAGACAAAGGAAAACATGGAAAGTTTGACAACCTCTGGTTGGCACTTTTTAGCATTTTTGAGGTTAGGGTAATAACACTTTCGTCCTGCATAATTTGGAGGGACAACATTCCTCATTTCCTGTCAAAGGGAAATACTTGAAGCATTACATTTAGTATTGAGAGGTTTCCATTCATTCATCACTGTATAACACTAGAGAGTTTATTTTACATGTAGTGTGTATTTGTTTCAACAGAGACCCCATTAACTAGAGGAGAAAGCACATGGATATGCAAGTTCTCTGTAACCTGCAAAAGGAAGTAGTCCCCAATTGGAGTGATGTTGTAACATGTTTTATCTTTGATAATCTAGTTTTTATTTATAAAAGAGGGTATGAAAAAATAGAGAATAAAAATGGAAATATGAAAAGATAGAAAATAAAAAAGAGATCAAATAAAACCCCATGAAAAGAAAATCAAATTTTGTATAAGTGTTCTTGCTTAAATACCACTTCATACAAATAAATTTCATTGTAATAAATTAATGTTTTTGTGTGCATCTTGTTCAATTGTCGCTGCCTTTTCTTCTGATTTGAATCATACAGTTTATTCTTGATCAAATCAATTAAATTTATGTTTTACATTAGAGAATAAGTTCACCAAACTGTTTAATCTTGGCACAACATTATTAGATATGTTAGAATAGAGTAAATATGTCCTAATATGCTCAAAATTTGTCCAAATATGTATTAGATTAGAATTATAAGAAAATTCGGCAAAATAATGGCTACTAGTCCAAATGCGTCAAAACATTAGATTAAGATTTGATTAGGATTTAATTACCTTTAATCGGTGATTAATTTTTATGTAAATAAATAGTGAAAATATCTTTATTCAAAGTTAGAAAAGGAGAAAATTGTTTTGTCATGAAGCACTAAAAGTCGAACATAATGAAACGTTGATCCACTTCCCTACCTGGATTAATGGCGGGGAAGCCATTTCGTACCCCCTCGCTACATTATGTGATGACGACAGGGGGGATCTGAAAATCAATTTCAATCTCATGGCCCCTCACTATGTGTCACCTCCTCTGTACTTTACACACCCCTCGCTCATTAACGCTTACCACCAGCCCCCCTAAAATCTACCAAATGGTAATTATTTTTCCCACGCCTTTCAATATCACGCCAATGGTAATATCCTTCTCGCGCCTTTTGTTCCCAACCATTGCATGTCGTTGTCCCTATCCGTTGCCTCTCATCTGTTATTTTTTCCTCCCATTACTGTTCTTTCCTCTGGATTAATGTTGATCCTTCATTCAGCAATAGGGTTCCTGTAATAGTTAAGGTATTCAAGTAATAAAGAATTCCGTCACCCTCATTACGCAATTTATTTTCCATAACTCCTTTTATATCCCGATTCATTGTTTCATATGATCACTTTTTCCCGTTTTTATTTTACACCACTGCTGAGCTTACTACCAAAACACATCATCGTGATGTATTTGTATCCCTATTTTTTGTTTTGTTTTCATTGCAATTCTATAATCATGACTCCGAAGAGAAAAGATCAGCCATATTCCAGTTCATATTCATTATAGGAAAACCCAAAGGCCTATGATGCCTTAGACATGGATCACATTCCATTGGTTGATCAGTGTTGGAAACAATACTAAGAGGGTGGGCTGAATCAGTATTAGCAAATCAATAACTTTTCCATTTCCATAATCAGATACAGATACGCTACTTCAATTAAGGGAACTCGTGTGTACACGCAACTCTGTTTAATGCAATTATCATATATCGAGCAAACTTATGATTCAATTAATTCATCATATGTTGATCTTTAGTCAGTGCATCAAAACTTCATTAACCATATAAACAAAAACCTGGTGTAGTAAAAATAGAACAGATCATCACACAAAAGAAACACACATGAACACCAAGATATAAGGTGGAAACCCAATGCGAGACAAAAACCACCTCTTGTTGTCTTCCTTTTAATATAAGAAAAACCTGTTTACAATCTTGTACTAGCGCAGACTCATAACAGTATGTAAACACCCACCTGCAGAAGGTTACAACCTTCTCTTGTTCTCCAACTTCTACTAGAAGGGAGCTACAACCCCCTGGCTCTTGTACTAGCTGATATATTTACTAGTATGTAGGTGTTAGCCTACATAAGGCTACAACCCTCTCTCATTTTCCAGCTGCTACTGGAAGGGAGCTCAAACCCCCTAGCACTTGTACTGCCTGATATTTTTCCCAATACATAGGCGCCGGCTTACTAAAGGCTCCAACCTTCACTCTTCTTCCAGTGACCACGTTTCATAATTTTTTCAGACTGGATACTCCTGGATCATAATACCATAATCTGAAGGCCACGTTTCATCCAATTTTCATACTAGACCCATCAACAACATTGAAGCTCAAAATCAATCACAACTACAATACAACCATTGCATCAACTAATCATTCAATTTTGAATCACCCAATATTGAACCACTGTAGATTTGTCATCAAAAAATAGTGACCAGAACATGGAGCAGAACGCAAAACTCTACAACTACCACCAAAACCATCTCCAAATTCGGATATCATATTTCATAATGTATATGCTACTATGATGAACACAACTAGTGTGTATACGCGCTTTTACCAAAGTGAACCCGCTTACAGATCTGCAAATACTAACTTATAACTTTGCAGCTATTCTAGACATCAATCATACCCAGATCATAACATTTATAGAATAAACATGCATCAGTAATTTAGATATAGATTATCAAGGATCAAACCACATAATGATAATACATTCAAGCCTTAAGATCCCGATCCATCATTCATCATCATCCACATCAGTGCATCCTTGGTTCAAATCAAGCAAAGCATTACAAACCCATAACCTACATACTGGATCTCTTCATCAGATATTCAATCCTTGCACCCTTTGGCCTAATGATCTTCTCCTCCTTTTATAGTTTTAGGCTTTTCTCAATACCATGTTCCAAAACCACTTAGGACCAATACCATGGATCAGAATACCATGGAAAAAAACTTAGTTTTCCAACATGTACGCACCTTTCTTTCTGTTAAACTGTGTGTGTATGTTATACGCTCCTTTTGGTCTGTTAAACCATGTGTATACGCTCCTTTGTGAACGTGAACCTGCGTATACCTCTCTCTCTCATCATTAATTATTTGCTATTGATCTACTGCACTATGATCTATCATCTGAGTGAGTTGCCATCAAGGACAACACCTGTATCATAATGCCAACAATCTCCCCCTTTGGACTCGATGGCAACAAGCACAACAAGTCACTCTCCCCCTTTGACATCAAGGGCAAAGGGTGGACTAGGATATTCTCTCCCTTTGATATACATTATGCTATCCATACTCCCCCTGAGTACATGATGAACTCTCTGATTGAGCTCCCCCTTTGTACATGCTAAGATGTGCCAAGCATCCTTGCTCCCCTTGAGCACATGTAGAGTCTATAAAAATATTTTTCAAAAGAATCACATGACTCTATAACTCAACTAAGTGGGTATGACCTTCCTATCACCAATGACTCATCCACCCAACTAAGTGGGGATATACCAAATGCTTATACATGACTGAAATAGAAATTATTCCATCATCTTTCCCATGCAAAGTGGGGTTACAAATTAGGTCTTTTCATGACCTTTACATCAAATGATACATGACTTTTATAACAAGGACCAACAATATAAACAAGAACATGATAGTTATCAGCAACTGTCAAACACCATATATGATCTGCACCATAAGCATCTATCAACAACATCTGTAACCTGCAATACCATTCTCTTGACCAACCAATAATAAGTAGCAATATGTATCATTTAGCCATATAAGCATCATCACCAAAGTCTTCTAACCATAATGCCAACAATACATTATTCAAAGCATATGCCCAACCTGAACCTGTTCCATCTGTTCACTGTCAAATATGATCATGCATATAAGAAGTATCAAGGCATCATCATCAATTAGATATACATCAAGTTAATTTGTGAGGATAAAAAATACTTATAAATAACATCTTATGAGTACCAACACATTTCCACACATCATCAACAGATTGTAACCATCATCAAACAAAGCAAATAATTGTCTGAACCATGTCAAACTCTTTTTCTTGAGTCTGTCCCATTACTTTTCCTCAAACCAACCTATACGCGACTGTGTAGGTTTGAACTCGCATATATACATGACTTGTCTTCATGACACATGTGTATGAGATTTAGAACACTGAAGTTTCACACTTTCAGCTCCCTCTGAGTCTGTCATGTCTGTATACTCTGTTATGCCACATCTTTCTGACTGTACTTCCTCTTTGTTCCATATTTTCAACTATGATGATGTTTTCTGCTTTCGGTATGGTGCCCAAAATCTTCTCCTACATTCCTTTGCTATGTGTCCAAACTTGTTACATGCATAACATCTTACATGTTTTATATTCTGTTTGTAACAGTCAATGGATTTGTGACCAAACATATTGCAAGAAAAGAAACATCCCTTGAAGTACTTGGAACGTGATGATCATTCTGTGTGACGGTCTTGCACCATTCTACTTTTGCATCTTGCTGCAACATGTCCAAGATTATGACATACATAACACTCAACATTATTTATCTGAGAAAATAACTAACTATAATTTCCATAGTTTGGAGTAAAATATTTTCTTTGATGGATTTCTTTCCTTTGTTGTTGATGTGGTTGACCTCTTATCTCCTTGTTGAGCATTACAGGTTTTACATTAGAGTTCCTTACCTCACCTTGTGAGCTAGATTCAACTTCAACAGATTCATAAAAACTAAGACCAGGTTTGATAGTAGGAGATGCTTGACTACTAAGAATATCATCCAAAATCTTAGTATTGTATTGAAATCGTAACAGTTTATCCTTTTCTTCTAATTTACCTATTAAGATATTTACCTCAACCTAATATTGCTCTTGCTCTTCTAGATATTTCTTCTTCAAGATTTCTACAACCTTTCTTCCTTCTTCCACTTGTTGCCTTAATTTGAGAATCTCATTTTCTTGTTCTTTATTTGCTTCATTCTTCTTATTTTTAATGATTTCACTTCATCCTACAACATTTGACGTACTTTGAAGGTACACTCCAGCTGAGCTTTTAATCTGGTAACTTCTTCTTTGAGGGCACACTCCCTTTTGTTAAATAGATCTTGTTGATCTATGATTTTATCTGATGCTTCATTTGCTTGTTCATTTTCAATTTGAGGTGATTCAGAATCTAAATACTTTCTTCCACCTAACAGCAAGATGTCGCTATTCCTTTGAGTTGTCTTCTTCTTCTAACATGCTTTCTTTCCCATTGTTCTATGGATCTCCTTCAAGCGATCGAGCTTCTACGAAAGGACCTACTCTGATACCAATTGTTGGAAATAATACTGACATTGGGGGGGTGAATCAGCATTAACAAATCAATATCTTTTTCATTTCCATAATCAGATTCATATATGCTACTTCAGTTAAGGGAACTTGTATATACATGCAACTGTGTTTAATGCAACTAGCATATATCCAACAAACTTATGATTCAGTTAATCCATCATATGTTGATCTTTAATCAGTGAATCAAAACTTTATTAACAATATAAATGGTAACTAGGTGTAGTAAAAATAGAATATATCATCACATATAAGAAACGCACATGAACAACAAGATATAAGGTGGAAACCCAATGCCGAACAAAAACCACCTGCTGTTGTCTTCCTTTTAATATAAGAAAAGCTTGTTTACAATCTTGTACTGGTGCAAACTCATACCAGTACACAGGCACCCACCTGCAGAAGGCTACAACCTTCTCTCATCCTCCAGCTTCTATTGGAAGGGATCTACAACCCCCTGGCTCTTGTACTAGCCGATATATTTACTAGTACGTAGGAGCCAACCTACAAAAGGCTACAACCCTCTCTTGTTTTCTAGCTACTACCGGAAGGGAGCTCCAACCCCCTAGCTCTTGTATTGGCTGATATGTTTACTAGTACGTAGGCACCAGCCTACTAAAGGCTCCAACCTTTGCTCTTCTTCCAAGGACGACATTTCATAAATTTTTCACACTGGATACTCTTGGATCACAACACCATAATCTGAAGGCCATGTTTCATCCAAATTTTCATACTAGACCCATCAACAACATTGAAGCTCAAAATCAGTCACAACTGCAATACAACCATTGCATCAACTAATCATTCAATTCTAAATCACCCAATACTGAATCACTGAAGATCTGTCATCAAGACATAGTTACCAAAACATAGAGTAGAACCAAAAACTCTACAACTACCACCAAAACCATCTGAAAATTTAGATATCATATTTCATAATGTATATGCTACTCTGATGAACCCAACCAGTGTGTATACACACTTTTACTAAAGTTAACCTGCATACATATCTACAAATACTAACGTATAGCTTTGCAGCTATTCCAGACATCAATCATACCTAGATCATAACATTTATAGAATAAACATGCATCAGTAATTCAGATCTAGATTATCAAGGATCAAACCACATAATGATAATACATTCAAGCCTTAAGATCCAGATCCATCATTCATCATCATCTGCATTAGTGCACCCTTGGTTAAGATCAAGAAAAGCATTATAGACCCATAAACTGCATACTCGATCTCTTACTTCATTAGATATTCAATCCTTCTACCCATTGGCCTAATGATCTTCTCCTCCTTTTCTAGTTTTAGGCCTTTCTGAATACTATAATCAAAACCACTTAGGACTAATACCTTGGACCAAATACATGGGGTCAATACTTTGGACCAGATACATTGGATCAATACCATGAATCAGAATACCATGGACCAAATACCACAGAACAAAACTTAGTTTTCCAACATGTACACGTCTTTCCTTCTTTGAAAGTACGTGTGTACGTTATATGCTCCTTTTGGTTTGTTAACTTGCATGTATACTCTCCTTTGTTAAGGTGAACCTGCGTATACCTCTCTCTGATCATTAATTATTTGCTACTGATCTGCTGCACTATGATCTGTCATCTGAGTGATTTGCCATCAAGGACAACACTTGTATCATAATGCTAACAATCAGTTCTTCAAAATCACAAATAAAAAGTGCGAATTCGACATGTTTGAATTGCACAATTGGCTAAAACAGATCTACATTGACTCTAAAGATGAAATCTACCTATGGGAATCCATTTTTCCACTGTATATGTTTCCTTAAACCCATCCTTTTCCTGATCGAGTCATGTGGTGCCAAGCTAAGTATAACCATTTACAGAGAACTGTGGTAGCTCAAAATGGAGACATTTTGATATCTATCACTCCAAAAATTATCAACAAAATGCTTCTGATCCATGAAAATAATTCCCATAGCTTTCTCTCCAATGCTATTTTACTAGACCTATATCATAAGCTTAATTTCCCTCAATAGCTTAGATCTTTAAGATCTTTCTCCTAGAAGATTATGAACTGCCTAAAAATAATCCTCCCTATCCAGCATCCATGTTCCCTGAGAGAGCTAAACACATCATTCCCTCGTTTATTTCTTGTTAGGGTACCAAACAAATCAATGGGTAGATGAATCTATCCTAGGTTATCTATCCATTTTCTCTAAAGAAAACAAACCTACCTTCATGTATAACTACAATCAATTTTTGGCTGAGACTATGCATGAAAAACTGATGAAAATAACTACTGAAGGAGTTTTTAAATATTCCTTTGTTCTATTACATATGATTATTTTCACTAGGGAGACAGGTTACCTAATGTTCTACACAAGCAGGATGACCAATAAGTGAATCAAGCAGTCACATAGTGGACCTCATTGATTAGAAGGAACTCAACTGAGTTCAAATTTCAAAATTCGTTGACTATTTCATTCACCCAGTTACATAGCTTCTCAGTAGCCAAAGTGAGCCTAGTATCAGTCCATAAATCAAAAGGATTTGTCACTTTAGTAATCAAGCTAGAACAAAAGACTAGTGCCTTTACCAAAATTATACAAAGATGATCATATATCGCTGCGAATTAGCTCCATATATATTTCCCAAATATTTTCCAATGAGAATTTTCCCTCTGGAATATATTAGGCAAATGATTAATATCGATAAACTTCATTTCATTTCAAGGAAGAGTAAATCTTAGTTTAAGATCAAGTCACATGTAGGATCATTCATTTGTAGTACAAGATCAGCAGGTATTGAAGTAGATGCAATCCTCAAACATATGGGTTTTCAACCTAGTTTCACATGGTGTTATAACCCATTCAATATTGTTTCCAATTTAAGGGTGGAACTCAAAACCACACATTACAATCATACACTAAGACTAGAGATTGAGAAGTACAGGAATAAAAAATAGTGGGAAGAGAATACACTTCAAGAAGAAATAGAACAGATTTTACCTCCTTCTACTCTTGAGACTCCTACTTCTCAAACCAAGTAGTACAAGAGGCCTAGAGAAGGATCTTCATCATCAGCCATAGGTGAAAAGGAATTCATTCATTATTAGAAGAAGTCAAGGACTAAATCCAAATGGACTACTATTACTCATGGTCAGAAGAAGCCTGTAATCATCAACTTGGATTATTCACGAGTTTCTACAAGGATAGAAGAAGCCACAATCACTGCTCCATCTTCCTCTTCAATTTCACAGAAGTTATAGGAGATCACTCGGTGATCCAAATAGGATCCTAAAAAACTCTCTAAGTTTTCATAACTCTGTAAAATTCATGCCAAAGTTTCAAAGTCTTACAAGGGTCAAGCTTATCAGAAATATCCTCAAACAGTTGTAATTTGTGAGCAGCGCTGAGCAACGAGGACCCTCATGTGGAGTACTAAAGAAGGTATGTTTTGTTGATTATTTTGGCATCTTTTCATTAAAACTCACAGCCCCTTTGCATCATGAACTAGGTAGATAATAAGAAATCATAACAAAATCTACAAGATTTCTATGCAACATGGAAACACTGATAATTGCCATTTCTTATGCAGGAAAAAGGAAAAATGAAAGATTGTCATTCCAAAGAAAAAGACAGGGCCAAGTTAATTGTTGTCCCTTTGGCAGGGAACCACATGCAAACAAGGTGATCCAAATTAAAACATATCAGCCAGGGAAAGGAAATGGAGATATTGACTCGGCGCGAGAAAGAAAAGGGATAATTTG
The DNA here is from genome assembly GCA_000404065.3 of Pinus taeda. Taxonomy (NCBI): domain Eukaryota; kingdom Viridiplantae; phylum Streptophyta; class Pinopsida; order Pinales; family Pinaceae; genus Pinus; species Pinus taeda. Next base: position 98,076 of record APFE030123283.1, on the reverse strand, counting down.
GAATTAATAGTTTGGCGAATCCCTTAGGATCCTTTGATCCTGAGGGATCGGTGCTTTAACTATTTTTGCATCCTTGACATCTCCGCCTTAGCTGTTATAAAAAGGGGCAGCACCGCTAGCCCGGGAGGAGGATTGACTTCCATTTTTTCTATGTAGCTTTTCTTGAATTTGAGACTTTGATCATCGACTCTCGTTGAGAAGTGATCCACTGTAATTCTGTTTTAATGTGTTAATATAAACCTGGTTGTTGTTTCATCATTGATCATGGAATAATCTCAAGCAGTGTGTCCCTGGAGGTTAAGGGCCCGACCGTGGTGGAACACTTGCTCCTCGACCATTATCTTTTGTTTGTGCGTGGTTTTCATTATCAACTTTGTTCGGTAATCTGATATGTTTTGTTATTTTACATCACAACTATGTTATATTTGATTTACGTTAGATTGAGTAATATCATTCTCTGAGACAGGAACATCGTATTGACTCTACAACGCATTGTTGTTCCTTTAATTGTTGATACGACATTGTTGGTCTTTACAGAATATTGTTGCTATTCAACTACAGAGTAATTGTGCTGTAACATTCATATTGCTCTATTTATCTATGATTCACATTTGATTGCGATTGCGGTTCAACTGACATTGTTGTCCCATTATGAATTACAATCATTATTCCTCATAAGTAAATATTGATATTGGTGGTATCGAAATCAGATTACTGTTTTCTCAATATTAAGGTGTGTCGTGCGTGCTATTTATCTTGGTTTATCGTGCACTTACATTTGACTCCAAGTATTGTTTTATATTTCATTGCTAATCAGTTGTCATTCTATTTTTGTGTGTTGTCTGATTTACCCTTAGAAAGAGATTGCTACCCGATTTTTGTAGGATACGATTGCTGCACTTATTTCTAAAGATTAAGGTGTTATTGTTTATAAGAATTAGTTGTTGTTCCATTTCCTAGTTGTTGTTCCATTCCCTAGTTGTTGTTCCGTTTTCCAATTGTTGTTCCATTTCTTGATTATTTGCATTATCATTACTTTGGTGTGCAAAACGATCTGAAATTGTAATGGGCATTGACATTTGTTGTCTAGTCCCCAGATTGAAGATCTGTTCCTTGATTGTTTTTAGTTACATCAGTTTACAGAGGGATGAGTTACTGGTACTGGACCCTTGACTAATAAATTGCTTAGTTTCCTACATGCATGATTTCAGCTTTAAAGTGCTTTACCGTAAGTATATCTTGTTTTAAGCATCCATTTACTCTTGTATTTTGAGCACTATCCTACTAGCCTTACTCTGACAAATGAAAGCCTCAAACTGAGACACTCTTTGAAATAACAAAATGTTCCTAGTTTGACAAACTAATGTGAGGTAATTAGATGTGAAAAAGACCCTTTTTATGACTCGACGTTTTGGCATCGTTGTTGGGGAAAGAGTGTAGCCATTTGTCTCTTTTCAGAGTAGTGTAAGAACTTGCTAGGGAAGAATTGGGTTTTAAAAATGGAAGGTAAGAACCTACTTGTAGAGTATGTAACAACCCTACTCCCCTACCTGCTTTCCTGTAGATCTATTGCTATTTTGTTTGGGTAGAACTTGGCAATTGATTTGTGTGCATGACTAAGCAGAAAAAACTAGAAAAGAATCCTAAAACTCTACCCAATCCTGACAAAGCTAAGGGGCCAGTGACTCATGGCCGATCGACCTTTATAGATGAAATCTTTAAGAAAGAAAAATCTCAGCCTTCATTAGGACCTAGAAAGTTGCTTCCAGATAGCCTACTAGTTCCCTTTAGGCCACAGGATCACCATCTCTAGCCTTTGCTGAGGTGCATAGTCAAACTGAAGAGCAAGATTTTCAAGAAATTGAAAATTCTAGCCTAGAACCATTGCAAGAAGGGAATCTTAGCAACCTCTGTGAAGGAAGAGGAGAGACAGGAGAAACTGAAGAACTAAGATCTCCTCTTGGGGTAATTCAGCCATTAAGCAGTCTAGATAAGGGAAGTTCTGCAAAAATAATTTATAGCGAAGCTGAAAATCCTGAATCCGCTAAGACATTAAGTACTCTCATTATCCCAAATAAAGGAAGTGTTGTCAAGGTCATTCATGTTAAACCCATTTCCCCTTGAAAACCTAGGAATACCCTCCTAGATATCCCGGAAGGTTATTGGCATATATTTGACCAAATGGCCCAAAACCAGCCAAACACCCAAACTTATACACTGCAATACCCCATTTTGGATACTGCAACTAATGCACCTATGAAAGAAATACCTCTTCAGCATATCCCTACATTCCAAGGTCTTACATCAGAGGATCCAAATGCATTCCTGTTTGAATTTGACATGCTGTGTAGAGGATATAACTATACCACCGATCCCTAGAAACTGAAATTATTTCCCTCTACATTAAAAGGGGTTGCTTTAAGATGGTTTATAGGATTAGGTGGTGGGGTTATAAATAACTGGGATCAAATGAAAGAGTCTTTTCTAAAAAATTATCAAGACTATTACAGGTCTAGAGAATTGAAAGATGAAATATTCCAGATGGTAGCTAGACAAAATGAAGCATTAGAGGAGTATGTTGAATGTTTCCAGTGTAATCTTCAAAGATCCCCTTATGGATCATTACCCTTGCCTCATAATGTATTAAAAACAACATTAATTAGGGGAATGAAGGAACAATGGATTGAAACATTAAATATTATGGGGAAATGAGACATTTATCAGGAAAATTTTGCTAACATTATTGATTTATGTATCAGGAGCTCGAGAGGCAGCACAAGAATAAAACCGAAAGAACAGGATCGGTTTGTAAGAGATAATAGAATTTCGGCAGAAGGAGTAACTCATGCAGAAATTGGAAATTTATTATAAAATTTTAAAACTGATATATTGGGGACACTAACAACACAATTTGATATCTTGCAGGCTAAACAAAAGCAAGCAGAGGCAGAACAGAATTTGGCAATCTTCCGTCCTCGATGCAGGAAGAAACACAGCCATAAGGAGTGTCCATTAGATGCAGTCCAAGTTTGTGCCATTTCTACGAAAGATCATTCTACGGAAATTTGTCCCTCACTTCCTGGATTGAAAGAAATATATAAGGAAGTGGAAGAAGAGCTAGAATTGGTGTATCTACTCAATCAGCGCCGTCAATGGCAGCCACGATAATCAGGTATGTTTTCAAATCCAGCTTCTTCTTTTCAGCCTTTTCAAATCCAGCTTCTTCTTTTCAGCCTCCACAATATCATGCTCAACAATATAATACAATGTGGCAAAATCAACCTCGATTCCCGAATTGGTCACAACAGTCATTCCCTTCATCATCTCCATGGCTGAATGAACCAAGCCAACCCAATTGGCCAAATTTTCCCTATACCCCACCATATTGGAAAAATAATGTATATCCAACACGATGGACCCCATCTACTTCATAGAGTCAAGCCTGGCAGACAAACTGGCAAAGAGCAATGAATCAGCCAGTAGGAACCATCCCACTCCTTCAACCTACACTGCCAGCCTTACAACAAAACCCCAGCCTAACTTAAGACTGCAACTCCCAACCCAACCCAACCCTAATCTGAATAATAGACCGCTCCAATATATCCAAATAATTGAAACACCAGAAATAGGAACTAATCTAAGGGAGCGTAATAACCTTCAATTAAGATCTGGGCATATCGTCGAAACAGAGGGAGATAAAACAACTCAAAGTAAAAAATTAGTTACCTATAGAACAACCGTCACAAAAAGAGGATGTGACCAGACAACAAATCCATAATCAAGCAACCAAATCCTCTCCCTCATTCTCAGAACGATAAATTATACCTTGACCTATACAATATCCTGATTTTGACATTATGGGAGAATTAAAAAACCTATACATAAAAATTACATTCCTCCAAGCCATTCAAGACATCCCGATATATGCAAAGATTATTAAGGAGGAATATAACAAACAATCCAAGAGTCCAAGTAGTTGGCACTCTATCTAGGGAAAATTTTAAGAACCACCCCTAAATTTACATGTATAATAAATGGGCGAATCTCCATGGTATATAGGAAAAATGGAAGTCGATTTTATCAATAATATGATATGTATATATAATTTTTTGGCGAATCTCTCACCAAGCATGGCGAATATTTTACTCAATTATAAAATCTTGTGTTTATTGAATACACAAATGAAATCATTGCATTTCTT